>JAAAKO020038052.1:0-12475 GCA_010015015.2 Bolitophila cinerea
AAAAATTTATTCTTTTAATCTTTTTTATTTTATAGTAAAAATCACCCTGAAATAGTATCCAATGTCCGCCCTCTGTCCAGTGTGCTTTTCTAACTACAAAAAAAACCGACATTCTTTTCCTAATTCGAATAGGCAAATCAAACTATACATAGTCACACCATTTAACTGTAAACTACTTTCACAAAACGGATTGAGTTATCTCATAATAAAATCTTGCCAAAACAGCTGCACACGCATTTGCAAACATGCAAACATTCTCGTTCTAAAACATATCCAAAGAAGTATAAATATAGCATAATATATATAATGTTGCATTGTTGCACATACTTGAAAATGCGTGTGTGTGTGTGTGTGTCTACATTACGACTAAATTATCACGCGTTGTGCGCATTTGTGT
Organism: Bolitophila cinerea; assembly: GCA_010015015.2. Lineage (NCBI taxonomy): Eukaryota > Metazoa > Arthropoda > Insecta > Diptera > Mycetophilidae > Bolitophila > Bolitophila cinerea. The sequence goes on from JAAAKO020038052.1 coordinate 398, forward strand.
ACGATGTATTTATCGCCGGGCAGCGCGCGGCGCGGCGTCCGCAGAGCCATCAAAAGCTCTCGAGCGCACACGACAACAACTTCATACAAAACCGCGCGAATACAAAGTGTGCTGTGTCTGTCTGTGTGTTTGTTTGTATGTATTGTGTACGCCCCAAAGCGCCCAAAGTGCAACACAATATATGCACCAGTATAAAGTTGCAGTATATATATATATATAGTGTATAGTCTCAAATGCTCCGCAATAAATTGGCGCGATGTCAATAAATCATCGTAATTTTTATTTTATTTTTGGCCGCAAATAAAATCACTTTGTGTAAATATGAAATGTACACACGCGAGTTATGCCAAATGGCGTGGGTGTGTTTGGTAGTATTGGTACTATATAATATACAGAAAGATACTATATACTTATAGATAGTATAGTAATTGGTATAAGACGTTTCTGGCTTGTGTACAATGTACAATGTCGCCTGCGGAATATCGTAACGCTTAATTTGTGTGTCGCATAGCGTTGTAAATTAATTTGGACAACAATATGGTATATATATACATATATCCCTGAATTATTTATGCCTTATTGAGCTGTAATGGGCATTTTTGGTCTGGACTGAGAGAGGAATGAGTAATATCGTATTAAATCCTGAGTTTACTAACTTTTTTCAACAAATAATTATTCTTTGTAAAATATTATTTTTGGTAAAAAAACTGGTAATTAAAATGTATTTATGGTTAAAAAAATGTATTTTTTCGGTCAGCTATTTCTTTTAAACTTCTTGTTTTTTATAGATTTGTGATACAAATTATAAAATGTGCCTATAAAATCAATGCTTATAATATAAAAGCCGTTAAATTAAAAAAACGATACAATTGTCGGATAAAACACTTAATCTTGATAAAAACCTAAATTACTATTAAAATACAAATTAAAAAAGTGAGCTGATTAAAATTAAAAATTTATATAATATTTAAATTCTATAAAAAGAACTGTCAATTTAAAAAACTTGTTTCTTTGTTATTATTTAACTTGTAAAGGTACAATTAGACGGGCATTATTTTGTGGCATTGCAATGTCGCTCTGACGTCACGAAAAAATGTCGCACGTGAGCGCCATTTAAGCTACGATGCGGCATTTGACATTTAAAAAAAAATGTCGATCACACGGCAATGTCGCCAATTAGGCGAAAATGGCAAAAGTTCAATTTTCAATTTGATTGTGATTGTTTTCTTATCCCAAAACGGCTTCGGGCAACTACCAAATTATTTTTACTACATTTACTTCGATAATTTATTAGAAATACCCCCTGTGCTTGGGATGAATTGTGCTCGGGACGAATTGTGCGTGACGAATTGTGCGGGGACAAATTGTGCTCGGGATGAATTGTGTACGGGACGAATTGTGCGGGTACAAAATGTGCGGGACGAATTGTGCGGGATGAATTGTGCGGCCTAGCAGTATCAGCAGACCAAAGCTGTGGCATACCACACAAATATATATTGTTCGTCAAAGTCACTCTGAGTACTTTTAAAAGATGTGTCCATGCTGAAATGTCCCGACAGTTTAAGGCGTCTGGCAGTCTACTGCAGGGTGATGGTTTATCCACGCCTTTGTTTAACGTTGCGTCGTGGGGCGTAGTACCATAACACTGAAAGTAGCCCTTGAAAGTAGTCCTCAGTTGGGACAAAAATTCAACAAAATACTTCTTCAATCCAAGACGACCTCGATTTTGAGGTCGTTCAGTTGTTTAAGTATCTCGGCACAACGCTAAACAAAACCAACAGCATTGCTAAGGAGATAAAAACACGCATTGCGTCTGGCAACCCCTGAGTTTTCAAAGTGTTGGTCACACGACGAAGACAACGATGTAGAAGACATTGTTGCGTTTGGTCGTTCTCTACTGTTGCGAAGCTTGGACGTTGACGCAAAACGAAGTGAAGAACCTTGTGATTTTCGATAGAAAGGTATTGCGGAGAATCTTCGGTCCGGACGCGTTATAATTATGAGATTTGTCAAACTTTTGAGTCCAAAAAGGACGAAACGGACATCCAGGAAGACCAAGGTGCAGATCGATGGATAATATTACATCTGACCTGGGTCGTCTGGGGGTTCGTGGTTGAACTTGAGATGGGAAGTTGTGTAAGCCGCCATGACCCAGCTAGTTTTTAGTGCCACATGAAGAAGAAGAAGAAGACTGTTTAATTGTTTCAACTCTATGCAATGTTGCGGTGGGTATTTTGAATTTTCAATCGATGACTATACAGTTAAAATAATTTGATTGTCACCCGAAGCCATTTGGTACATTTCTACCGAAGCCATTTGCGGAGTCTAGTCACAGAAATTGCTGCAATCTTGTTATCTTGTAAAATAACTTTCTCACCGAACAATTGCGCTGGGCATTTCAAATTATTTATCAAATCCAATATTATGGTTTTTTTAATACCTAATTTAATTGATTTCAATAAGAAAATCTTCCAATGAAATGATAAAATGTACTGCCATTTGGCATTTTAAATGTCACCAAAAAAGAGTCGCAATAATGTCGATCAGACGAGGCGACATTTACATGTCGGTGTTGTGACGCAATTGTGACGTCAAAGCGACATTGCAATGCTTGAACCCGGCGCGCGCACTGCTGCGCCTCTTAATAAATAAAACATTGCTTGAAAAAGAATATTAGTTGAATAAGAAATCAAAATATTTTATATTGACTTGGTACAAAAATTAAAAATATTATTTTATCGTAAAATATTTTTGGTCTTTCTATTTGGTGCAAAAATACACACCTTTTTTTGGCGTTCCATGAGAAAAACATGGATTTTCCAAATTTAATCCAGCAATACTAATCCATTTTTCTTGGGCTTTGTTGACGATGATTGCGAAAGCAAGGCGCACTGGAATCTGCAGTCGCTTAATATTGAATGGCAAAACGATAGGACTCATAGGAATATTCGGAATTATACAAAACATTATCAAGTTATCGACAATTTTTTAAAAATTAAAATTTTAAAAATAAAAATTGAGATTTATAAAAAAATAAAAATAATTTCTCATAGTTTTATATATACATCCAATTTTTACGGTCACTCGATTGGTCGGAATCAGATTCGCCGAATTTTGATTGGCCAAATCACAATTGGCCGAATAAAACAATTGGTCAAATTTCGATTGGCCAAATCATGTTTTGATTGTTTTTCCTTTAAATTCAGCTAATTATGATTCGACCAATTGAATCATTCAGCCAATCGTATCATTCGGCCAAACGTGATTCGGCCAATCGTATCATTCGGCCAATCCTACCATTCGGCCAATCGTTATTTGGCCAATCGTAATTCGGCCAAACGTGATTCGGCCAATCGTGATTCGACCAATCGAAAATCAGCCAATCGTACATTTCAAATTTCATATATAATCAATGGGTGCAATCATGATTGAAAATTGATTTATAGATTTAATATAAACATTTTCAATAAGAATGCTTATATTTATATACATGTATATGTTACAATATATTATTTAATAACTATTATTTAATTTTAAATATTATTTATTTGTCCAGGCTCCAGGTACGGTACAATGGCATCCCGATTAGAGTAGATCATTTATTGATGCCTGATGCACTTCGACAGTATAGTACCACATAGATTAAACTGTGATTAGTACAAATATAAAAATATTTCAGCGTTATTAAAAGTGGACAATTTCAGGTGGCGACAATTTAAAGTGAGGACAATTTAACATTGCGACAATTTAACTTGGGACAATTTAACGTGGACACTTTAACGTAGACTGTTTAATGAGGACAATTTAACCTGAAAATTTTAAAGTGGACAATTTAACGTGGGGACAATTTAATGTGGCGACAATTTAACGTGAGCATTTAAAAGTTGACAATTAAACGTGGCGACAACTTAAAATGGCCCATGTTAAACTGCCTGGATGCCAATGATGTCCATTTTGGTATTTAAAGTCTTGTCTGGGTACTGCAGTTTCAGGATTTTAATAACGTTAACAACATAATCTAGCAAAAGTAATAAAGTCTAACGGAACCAAACTAAGTTCGGTTAGTCTATAGAAAACCATTTCCGATAATCAAATACTCGATTTTTTGTTTAAATCGGTCAATTTTAGAATGTCTCCACACACGGACCGCGAGGACCACCCGCGAATGGGAAAACAGCAGTCCGCGACACGGTCCGTGCCCCTGCCTATATATATCGCAAGTGCTCAAAAGATGCCGACGTATACACTTACATTTTCACGCACAGGTGGAGGTGTTCGCGGACTGTGGTCGCTTTCGCCACACGTCTCTCTAACACACACACACACACTCACACACACGCGCGGACACTCCAAAAAATAAATTAAATTTTAAGTAATCGAATGCCGCAAATCGACAAATAACACACTGTAATAATGAAATTAAACAATCAAAATAACAGAGTGAAAAAACAACATTATATAAATATATTCTATGGACGATGGATGAATATAATGTATATAAATCGCACCTGAAATGCCGCGCGTGGTGTGCAAGCGCGCGTCAAAAGCTCCGCAGGAGATTCTCATCTTCGATCACAACAATTGAATGTAAATATATATTATTTTGTCAGTGTGTGTGTGTGTACATTGTATGGATATATGTATAACACTCTGGCGGTACCGGCTGCCGCGTCTGAAGTCAAATGCGATTGAATATAAAATCGGCTTCCTTTCATATCGATCGTTTTTGTGTGCCGATAATTTTATAATTATTGTACAGATTATAGATTTTCCAATCGAACACATACGAAAATGATACTTTTTGTATATACAATGAAAGCAACACTATTACGCACACAATACATACACACAAAAAACACACACACACACATACACACACTATATATAACAATTTTGTAATAAACCAGCATTAATTCCGTAATTTTCGATTAATAACGCACAAAGAGAAACGTTATATGGGGTCAGAATTAAATAATTGCTCTGCATAACGCATTTGAATGGATATTATTTAATATAGAGGAGACCGCAACCCAGACACACACACACACACACTTTGATCTCTCTCATGCGCTGCTGTTATATATTTGTCCATATGATGAACGGTTTATTATATCTCCGGTCTGTACCACTCGAAATAATTAAAACGACAGACGAACCAGTTATTTCATTTACATATATATATGTTACAATATTATTATCATATATATATCTAGGCTAGATAGATCCGAGAGCACAGAGATGAAGCGATATTTGATACCCATGCAAAACTATATTTAAATGGCGCGAGGGATGAGTGGGAGGCCAGATTGCAACCACAAACACACACACACACACACTCACAGGATGCTGATTCGAAATTGAATGTATAATGAGTAGTGGTTGTGGGTTTGCCAAGATCATATTAAATCGTCGGAAGCATATACGTTATCTTATGTTGGTTGTGATCATCAAGATATTAGTCGTGTTTCTATTGGAATCTAATTGGATTACAAACCAAAAACAAAGTAGGCCAATTTAGGTTTAATTTGGCAATAATACAGTATAGCTTACAGACCAATGTGGTCTGGAGGCACTTACACCATTTAATGGGATTTCCTCCTGATCCCAAAAACCATAATTGTATTTCCTCGTAATTGACCCCCCTAAAAGGGGAAATGTTTAAAATGCAAAATGGGTATTTCTCCATAGTTTTCTGTCTTTGGAATTCCCTCCACCCTAAATAAAAATATTTCAGCCCAAAAATAATTTTAAAAGCGATTTTGAACACTAAACCTTTCTTCTTCTTAAGAAAGCCCCAGAAGGTCTGATATAGCTATACTGTATTTACCCCAAGTTTTTAAGCCAGCTTAAGATGTTAGAGTGGTCCTATTAGACGGACATTAAATAGCAGATATGAAAACGTGACGTCAAAATGACATCAATATATTTCTTATTATAAATGAGAGCATTAGTCTGTATCGGTACCTTGGGCTGCTAGGTACCAAAAATACAGACTAAAAGAACTTCAAAGTTCATTTAAAGTTACTGGCGTTTTTGAAGTTTACAATAATATTTTGGTCATACTTTAAAAGTAGCTCGAGTTACTTAAGTTTCGTGAACCAAAGCCAATGTTCTTTAAGAGTACATTTAAAGTAACTGCGGAGTACATAAATTTGCATGTTTTTTTTAGAGTACATTTATAGTAGCTGGAGTACTTCAATGTCCAAAGTTCTTTAAAAATACATTTTAAGTAAAAAAAGTAGTATTCTTATAGCCATGCGCACCATAATTCAAGTTTGTAATATACTCAAAAGATGGCGAACCAATACCAAACACAGATTGTTCTTATAATTCGCTAGAACCATTTTTACAAAACAAACAATATATAAATACAAATCAATGCATGCATAAGCATAATACATATAAAACATAATTGGCTCAGCGGTATTTTCATCGGTTCTGGATTTGACATTTGCAGGTTTGAATCTGAAGGTGGACAAAATGGTGTATACTTCGGATTTTAAACAAACAAAATGAAAGTCATCATCGGATGCAAAATAATTAAAATATCAATACAGATTTCTTTATTTATCTATCATGACTTTTAAAAGGTACCTTAATTGTCGTTTAAGAGTTCTTTTCAAGTCACTGTTACGGTACCTTTAACCACAAATGTAAACTCAAATGGACATTTGAAGAAACGCACAAGGTACTTTAATTTAGCCCTTTTTTGGTGAATGATATATTTATATTTAAAGCATAATGTTAATGTTGCTAAATGGCGGATACTAGGGATCATTAGGAACATTATGTCTCAGCCTAATGTCACAAAATAGTGACCATGTATAACTACGTTATTGAGACTAATGAAAAAAAAAGATAAAAAGCTGGCAATAATGAGACAGTCTTATGTAATGAGATGTCGTAAAATTCTGACATTTTATTATTTGTACTTTTGTACCTCTCCTTTTTTATTTTGTTTTATTGTTTTTTTTTTGTTGTTTTATTGTTTTTTGTTGTTGTTTTTTGTTGTTGTTTTTTTGTTGTTTTTTTATTTTATAAATGAGAATTTATCTTTTCAAAGACGTTATAATTTTACAATGCTATTTGTAGAGAGCAGCGGCTTGTATTAACGTCCTGCGTTTACTCTCGAAGACTAAGTGTGAGCAGGAAACGAACTCCAGGCTTTTCTGGCTGCGGAACGCAGTAAGGGGCGGTTGCAGCGATTTTCTGTGCGTAAGGTCTTTTCTTCGGCGATGTGGAAGTGCCTGGAACGTCAGATATAGGGCTCTGAAGACGTTCGGCTTCTGTGGAAGCGTCTGGGCGTTGTGCATGCTTGACTTCTGTAGAGGCTTGGCTTCTGTGGAAGCTTGGCGTTTGTTGAAGCTTGACTTCTATTAAAGCTTGGCTTCTGTGGAAGCGTTTGGGCTCTAAGAACGCTTGAGCTTCTGTGGAGTCGTCTGGGCCACGAGGACGCTTCAGCTTCTGTGGCTGCGTCGGGGCTTTGAGGACGCTTGAGCCTCTATGGAGGCGTCTGGGCTCTAAAGACGCTTGAGCTTCTGTGGAGTGTCTGAGCTCTGTGAAAGCTTGGCTTCTGTAAAACCTTGGCTTTTGTCGAAGCTTGGCTTCGGTTTTAGTTTGGCTTCTGTGGAAGCTTGGATTCTGTGTAAGCTTGGCTTTTGTGGATGCTTAGCTGAGTTCGTAGTGTAACCTAGGATACATGTATCGCAGGAATTATTTCAGCTAGGAAACATGCAACATCGGAATCATTTATTTTCAAAAACACGTAAGCTCGGATACACGTAAGACCGCAAAAATAATCCTCGGAAACACTCAAGCTAGGAAACACTTTCGCTCGGAAACACGTAGACACGCTTAACAGTGTAAATGTGTATGAGTAACTATAATGAACTAAGTTTAGGAAATAATAATTATTGTTTTTAATTTTATTTTAAATTAAAAATAATAAAAAACATAAACATTATAGGCTGCCAAAAAAGACCCCATTACATTTTCAGTAAACAACAACAATAATATGCTGCACTCTTCTTTTCTTGAAAAAAACATAAAGCGAAGAAGAGAAATAAAATATGATGGGAGATTTTTAAAAGGTAAATTTAGCATGACACTCGTTTTTTAAAGTTCTTAATTTTCATAATATTTTTTGTAACTTATTTTGTGCTCGTGACTTTTTATTTACTAAACGAACTCATTATAGCTGTCAAAGTGACAGCTGTAATGTAAACTGTAAATCATATTTTTTGGTCCAAAAATGTCCGAGATTAAATGTTCCGGCCTTACGTGCTTCTTAGCGTACGTGTTTCCTAGCTTGCGTGTTTCCGAGAATAAAATGTTCGGCCTTACGTGCTTTCTAGCTTACGTGCTTCTTACGGTAAATTTTCTTAGGCTGCATGCTGCATTGGCTTAGCTTCTGTGGAAGCTTGGCTTTTGTGGAAGCATGCCTTCTGTGGAAGCTATGCTTCTGTGGAAGCTTGGCTTCTGGGGAAACTTGGCTTCTGTGGAAGCTTGGCTTCTGGGGAAACTTGGCTTCTGTGGAAGCTTGGCTTTTGGGGAAGCTTGGCTTCTGGGGAAGCTTGGCTTCTGGGGAAGCTTGGTTTCTATGGAAGCTTGGCTTCTGGGGAAGCTTGGCTTCTGGGGAAGCTTGGCTTCTATGCAAGCTTGGCTTCTCTGAAAGCGTCTGGGCTCTGAGGATAGTCGGTATGGTGTAGTGACAAAATTTAATAATCCTCTAATAAACTTATTAATTTGTATTTCAAAAGAAATAAAACTACTATTCACGTTCTGGAATACGATGATTTTTCGTCTGAAGTTACCATTTTTAATGTCTAGTACAATCAATCTTTTGCACCTGCTCTATTTTTTCCTTGTTAAGGCCTTAGTTTAATTTGAGATTCAATTTTCAATTAATCACGATTAAATTTGAACGTCTTTTTGTTAGTGTTACCAAACCCCGAAAAAAGTAAGATATATAAACGTATTAGAATTTCAGAGATTTATGTCAATTATAGTATACATTTGTGGACCGATTCCTACAATCATCCTATAACCAGGGTATGGTTTTCAACGTCTCCAGTGCCACAACTAAATGTATAGGTATTTTTTTACAAGTGTCGATATTTCAACTCATAGCACGTACGCCAAGAGCTCTTGGATACCTGATTGCTGTTGCAGATATTTTTCCCTATCGTGAAATTCCTCCAAATCAAGTTTATGCCTTCTTCTGTCGTCTCTATTTTCAAACAGGAGTTATTATTAGTGTAAAAAAAGATTTTCCATAAAATTTCTAATACTGATATTTAAAAAAGACTCTTAATGGTAAAATACAGTAAAAGCCTGTCGACGAAAGGGGGAGCTCCGTTAAACATATATAGAAAATATGGAAAATCACCCCAATGGAGAAATGGAGCTAAAATGTTTGCATTTTGTTGAAATAATTTCGGTGATTTAATTGTCTTTCTGTATTATTTAATAATAAAAATTGCGGATCATATTCGTTTCTTTAATCAACAACATAAACAGGTTGAATATTTTGGAAAAGATTTGCATTTGAATATTTAAATATTGAGATATGATAAAAATTTAACATTCCTTTTAATTTTTGTTCTTGGGATTTAAAAAATTGAACCAAATCTAGGGTGGAGTCGGGAGAGAAAAGTATGTTGCGTTTTTCGTGTTTACCAGACCAAAAAACGTAGAAAAAACTGTGGAATCTCATTCTCAAAAATGATGACTCCTATTGTAATTTCAACTAGATGGTTGACAAAATTGGTAGTTAGGTATTTTTTTATTTTTAGTTGTAATTTCCTAAAACCGCTTAAATTCCGGGTTAATACAATACAATAATGCACAATTTAAATTTTAAATGCCAAAATGTAAATAGAAAATCTCTGAGTTGAAGACTGCGTGGTGCTAAAAACCATGTAAGTAATATATTATTTCTTATCGCAAACAGATGTGTGTTTAACACACCCGCTCACTGGGTCTAGCTCAAAAGTTCGCACCTCAGATGCGTCCGGCTGCATCGGCAGTGCAGCTGATGATCCCAACCTCCCGCATACCTTATAATTTATTGTCACCAGCATACTGATTCCAAAAATATGCTCAAAATATAATTCGTATCTTTGGTGGATAGTGCAAGCGCGCAACCCGCCCTTTGGTCGGCACAATGCGTGCGCCCAATGATCAAAATCTCAAACCACGACATTCACAGTATTATACAACCAAATATAAATAATAGTATATTATACACAGAAATAATAACAACAATAAAAAACCGTCCGTCGGCAATTACAAAACAAAAACTATAGCGACACCGTTTAACATAAATTGACAATAAATTCCAAAAATACCTTATTCTTTATGTTTATTAATATTATGTAAACTTGTATGCTCGACCGGGACGTAAAAATCACAAACGCATTGCGATGCGCCGACGACACAACGCGACGGACGCCTGCGTGATGGACGACGGTCGACAACAACAACAACAACAACAACAACCATAGCACGGAATCACCAAACCCTCAAAGGTCGTTATCTTGATTCTTTCGATCCTATATCATGCGAGATATGGACTCCGGGATTAAAGAGGTACCCGCAGCCGCAGCAAGCAAACAAACACACACACACATATATAAACACATATTCGTTATATATATATACAAAAATGTACTCACAGGCAGACAGACACACACACACATGTATTTATCACCTTAATCTTTTTATCGTCGTCTTTATGACAAATTATAATTTTTAAGTGTGCATTTTTATTTGGATAAATAATGCATTTATATGGTATATATACATATATATATATACATAAATCCATATGTATATACAAATAATATATTCACGGTTAATATAAAACAAACATGCACGAGAGCATATTTTACGTATTATACATTTATATTAATGTATATACTTAATACTTATACTTGTATATATGTATAATATCAATATATACGGAATATTAATAGCACTTAAATCAATATTTCATCGCGGGCGCCCGGACAGCGCTGTTTAATTGGTTTGGATTAATCGATTCCAACGAAAAGATTCATAAATTTCGTTTCGGAAGAAATGATGATTTAAGTCCTTAAAGAAAAATAATGAGGTGCTTTTGAAAGAAAACGAGAAATTTGTTACTGATTGCTTTTTTTAAGTTATGTATTCTTCTTTTTATTCTGTAGCATCAATGATGGTTCTGTGACGTTTTCCCAAAAACACAATTCTCTAAAATTGGACCCCCTTATACGCACTTCTTCCTAAAAAAAGATTTAAAAGGAAGCGATATATTTACTGTAATCCCCTTCAACCCTTAAGTAGTTGAGATATATAAAATCCCAAAATAAAAATCCCCTAGCACAAAATCCCCAAGATTATTTTAACCCCCAAATAAAAATCCCAAACACAAATACAAACCAATAAATCTTCTGACTACTGAGATACCTGTCTAAAATGAGTAAACTCTCAGTTCTGCTTTATATGTTTTAAAATCAGGGACTATGCATCTACGCACCTGATATAAAATTCGATTTTTGTGAGTAAATTGAAGTCTAGCTTTTCGAGCTGAGTAGCGTTCCTCCGGGCATTTACCTGATACAACTGCTTTAAATAAGGAATGTGTAAATTTAGCTTTATATGTTTTAAGGACAGAGATCAGGATCAATGGATCTGTGCACCTGCTAAAAAAATGTTTTTAGTAATTTTACTCAGCCCTTACGATGAGATGAAATTTTTCGACCTAGTAGTATTCCTCCGGTCACTACCTTAGACAACTGCCCTAATTAAGGAACACTAAATTCAGCTACTTAAAGGTTGTATAAACGATGTCAAACCGCAGGCGATTTTCACTTTCAGTCGGTCGCTAGTCGTTGACCAGTGCGGACGTATCGTACTTAATACTCAAGTATTACAAATGGTCACTACGTGATTTTTACCGTGAATATGGTCACCACGTGATTTTTACCGTAAAAATGGTCACAACTTTATTTTTACCGTAAAAATGGTCACAACGTGATTTTTACCGTAAAAATGGTCTCAACGTGATTTTTACCGTAAAAATGGTCACAACGTGAT
>JAAAKO020038063.1:0-12472 GCA_010015015.2 Bolitophila cinerea
AACCGTTTGTTTTAATTTTTTTTAAAAATAGGATCTCGTAGACCATAAATTATAACGAAAACCGCAAACAGAAAAAAAATATAAAAAGTAATTGTTTCTATTTTTTTACTTCCCATCTTTTTCTGCACTAGGAGTTTTGAATTTAGCGTTTGCAATATCGGTCCACCTACGTATAAAATAATAATAATATTATATTATAATTAATATCAAGTATTTATGATAATATACTTATAATAATAATAATATAATATTGTGAGAATATTAAAAATACAGCAAATAATATAGCATAATACAGAAAATAATAATGATAATAATAATAATATTAAATAATAATCGATAATATAGGTAATATAGAGAGAATATATTCTCGCATAGTCATGGGTTGATGCTAATTTTAATAGGTTTTATGTGATTTCAAATAGGGATTCTTCATGCTCACTAGAGGCGCTGTTTTCGATTTTTTTTTTTTTTTTTTTTTAATTCACCTTAAAAAGTTGCCGGCTACATTTCTACCATAAAAAACATGTACACAGTCATCACGGAGTAAAACTGAAGATTTTGGCGAATTTACTTTTTTTATCGTTTTCTCTACAAACTTTGCATTTCAGCTATTTCGCCAATTGTACTTTTTAATAATGGGGTAACTTACGGATAAGGGAACATTTTAAATTCTTAGGCCCGTTTTTAGTACTACAAGAAAAACTTCTTTTTATATAGAATTTTAAGTTCTTAGACCCAAAATTAGTCCTACAATTAAATACTAGCTACAGAGGCAGTGAAATGTATTGTATTTATAAAATAACTTTATCCCTTGTGGTCTCAAGGGTTAAACATGAATATAAAATTCTGAAAAAATCCAGAAATTATGTTTACGTGTTTAAAGTAAATTAAGGGAGTTGCATAATTATTTTAAAAATAATGGCCACTTGTACATGACAAAATTTCAAAACCAAATTTCTGTCTTTACAGTTTACATTTTTTTATTGTATTTTGTTTAACCTTTATTTTGGCACAAAACTTATGGGTCACGCTGTATTAACCGCATTATACACAAGCACATGCACATTTATATATGCAAAATTCCTTTGTATATAACCTCGATTAGCTTAATTATGTGTTAATATAAAAGATGTTTTTTTGCACAGAAATATTTGGCTTCTATCATTATTACAAACTAACTACTTAAAACCACAATCTTTATTTGAAATACTAAATAAAAACAAAAAATATTTATGTTTAATTTATTTAATTTGCAGATAGCCATTTAGTTCGAAAGGCACCGCCGGCATATTCCGATGGAGTATACGCGTTGGCGGGAAGTAATCGTCCGTCTCCGCGGAGGCTTAGCCGAATGTTTATGCGTGGTCAAGACGGACTTGGCTCGCAGTCAAACCGAACGGCTCTTCTGGCATTTTTCGGTCAACTAGTCACAAACGAAGTGGTCATGGCCTCCGAGTCTGGGTGTCCCATTGAAATGCACCGGATTGAAATAGAGAAATGCGACGAAATGTACGACAAAGAATGCAGAGGCGACAAGTACATACCGTTCCACAGGGCAGCTTACGATCGTGATACCGGTCAGAGTCCAAATGCACCTCGAGAGCAGGTTATATACTACTAAAATAATCGAAATATTCAAATCTGATTTATTTTAATTCTCCTGCAGATCAATCAAATGACCGCTTGGATCGATGGAAGCTTTATTTACAGTACCTCAGAGGCTTGGCTGAATGCTATGCGTTCTTTTCAAAACGGTACTATGCTCACGGAGAAAGATGGCAAGATGCCTGTTAGGAATACGATGCGAGTGCCACTCTTCAATAATCCGGTACCGCATGTGATGAGAGCTCTAAGTCCGGAGAGATTGTTCTGTAAGTTATACATATCTTCATTTGTAATGCAGTTTGCATACATTTAGGCGTTAGTGTAAATCAAGAGGCCTTACAAATGCGTTTTGTGTTTAATCTCGAATTTAGTACTCGGTGATCCACGTACCAATCAGAATCCAGGACTGCTAACGTTTGCCATTTTGTTTTTGCGTTGGCACAATGTTTTGGCCAATCGTGTTAAGCAACAGCATCCCTCGTGGAGTGACGAGGACATCTTCCAGCGGGCTAGAAGAATTGTCGTTGCCAGTTTACAGAATATCATCGTGTACGAGTACTTGCCGGCATTTCTGGGCGCACCCGTATCGGAATACCCGGGCTACAATCCGGATACACATCCGGGTGTGAGTCATATGTTTCAGGCGGCTGCATTTCGCTTTGGCCACACATTGATTCCGCCCGGCATCTACCGGCGAGACGCCAAGTGCAACTACAAGACAACCACAATGGGTTATCCGGCCATTCGACTGTGCTCGACCTGGTGGGATTCTAATGTATGAGTTTCTAAAATTTGATATGATATTTTTTAAATAACTATATTTTAATATATCTCTCTCTCTCCTAGGATGTGATGTCAAGCACATCCGTCGAAGAGATTCTCATGGGTATGGCATCACAGATTGCCGAGCGCGAGGATCCATTATTATGCTCGGACGTGCGAGATAAATTATTCGGGCCAATGGAGTTCTCTCGTCGTGATCTGGGCGCATTAAATATAATGCGGGGCCGGGATAATGGACTGCCCGATTATAATACGGCCCGGGTAGCTTTCAAACTGCCCAAGAAAAAGGACTGGAATGATATTAACCCGAAACTATTCAAAGCCAAGCCGGAGCTGCTAAGGTATCTGACTAACTTTATTTTATAATACAAGTTTGTGTTTGCTAACAGTTATTTTAATTTTAAGTATTCTCATATCTGCTTATTCGAATCGCTTGGATAACATGGACGTTTACATCGGAGGCATGCTAGAGTCGTATGGTAAACCGGGTGAGTTTTTTTCCACCGTGATCATGGACCAGTTTACTCGGATTCGGAATGCAGACCGTTTCTGGTTTGAGAACGAGGAAAATGGGTAAGTGTGATTTTACAAAAACCAAATCGAAGAAATGTAAATGATTCCTAAGTGTCTTTGCAGAATATTCAGCAAAGATGAGATTGCCGAGCTGAGGAAGATTACTTTATGGGACGTCATAGTGAACAGCACTGACATAAACGAAGGTGATATCCAGAAAACTGTATTTCAGTGGAATGAAGGCGATCCGTGCCCGCAGCCAATGCAGTTAAATGCCACTGAGCTGGAACCTTGCAACTACTTACAGGGCTACGACTATTTCTCGGGCTCTGAACTAGCGTTTATATACGCCTGTGTCTTCCTTGGTTTCGTACCGATTCTTTGTGCATCGGCTGGCTACGGAGTGGTTAAGTTGCAGAACAGCAAACGGCGGAAACTTAAAATACGTCAAGAAGCTTTGCGGTAAATCTAGTTTATCATTGTCTACTTATTTCTATACTAAGCCTTTTTTAAATATAGAAATCCACATAGCAAAGGATCTGTTGATAAGATGCTAGCCAGAGAATGGTTGCATGCGAATCACAAGCGTCTGGTTACGGTGAAGTTTGGCCCAGAGGCTGCAATCTATACGGTTGATCGTAAAGGTGAAAAACTGAGAACGTTCAGTTTGAAGAATATCGAGACGGTTACGGTTGAAGAATCTGCGGTATGTAATTTTGGATATATATATACTACATGATACATTCCAAGTGAAATAGCATATCGTATAAAGACCGGAAGTGAGCTTTTATTTAATTGGTATTTATTATTTTAATAGATTTTATATGCATAAAAAACCCCATTTCATTTTTTTTCTTTTACTTTTTGAGATATATCTTACATTTTGGCCAAAATTACGTATTGAAAACTAATATTTTAAAAAATAATACTAAAATTATATGTTAGATCAATTTTTTTTAACTTTAAAACAAATATAATTTTTAATGAAAATATTTTTTTAAATAGCCGTTAAAAAAAAAAAATTTGGGCATTTTAAAAAAATATATTTTCTTTTATAAATTTCAATATCATTAAACATCCTGCATAACATAAAAGAGTGAGAGACACTTTATTTTTTGCAGGATGTTTAATATAACATTAAAGTTTTTTTTATATAAACCTTTTTTTAAATTTTTACCGGCCATTTAAAAAAAATGCCATTAAAATATCCATATAGATTAATATAACATTGAAATTTATAACAAAAAGTATTAATATAAGGATTTTTTTAAATCCTTTTTAAATTTTAACGGTCATTTCAATTTTTTTATGAAACTTTGTTTTATTTTTTATAGAATTGCAAATCTTTATAGAAAATTCTGTTAGTACTTAGATAGTTAGTACTTTCAGTATAATTTTACAGAACCAACGTCACACGTCATATTGACCAAAATGTAACTAATCTCGAAAAGTCAATAAATTTTTTTTTGGATCAATTAAAATAATAAAAAACCAAACAAATAAAACATGACTTCCAAACAAATGCGATTTCACGTGGAATGCATCACTTACGAGTATCTACTAATACAAATATCTAATCCATCAGGCCAGTCACTTGGGTAAACGACCATACATACTGTTGCGCCATCCAAACGATCATGATCTAGTACTGGAATTGGAGTCACTGTCAGCACGACGAAAGTTCCTGAAAAAGCTTGAGGATTTCCTGGTATTGCACAAAAAGGACATGACTCTGCTTGAGGTGAATCGTGAGGTGATGCTAGCCAAAGCCGAAACTCGAGAACGTCGTCAAAAGCGACTTGAGTATTTCTTCAGAGAAGCTTACGCTTTGACATTTGGATTAAAGTATATATTTAAAATATTTTTTAATTGTATTTTACCATTGGTATAATCATCTATTTCAAAAATAGGCCTGGCGAGCGACGTAGACGATCGGATGCATCTACAGACGGTGAGGTCATGACGGTCATGCGTACCAGTCTCTCAAAAGCCGAATTTGCTTCGGCTCTCGGCATGAAACCGGACGATATGTTCGTACGGAAAATGTTTAATATCGTGGACAAGGATCAGGACGGTCGTATATCGTTCCAGGAGTTCTTGGAAACGGTGGTGCTATTTTCAAGAGGCAAGACCGACGACAAGCTCCGAATTATTTTCGATATGTGCGATAACGATCGAAATGGCGTGATCGACAAGGGTGAGCTCAGCGAGATGATGCGCTCGCTTGTGGAAATTGCACGTACAACCAGTATCAAAGATGATCAGGTCACGAAGCTTATAGATGGCATGTTCCAAGACGTTGGATTAGAGCACAAGAATCATCTGACCTATCAAGACTTTAAGCTTATGATGAAAGAGTACAAAGGTGAATTTGTAGCCATCGGTCTGGACTGCAAAGGTGCTAAGCAGAACTTTTTGGACACTTCAACGAATGTGGCTAGAATGACATCGTTTCATATTGAACCTATGACAGACTCACGACGACACTGGCTTCTGTCCAAATGGGATGCGTACACAACTTTCGTCGAGGAGAACCGACAGAACATCTTCTACTTGTTTGTGTTCTATGTCATTACGATTGCCTTGTTTGTGGAACGATTTATCCACTATTCGTTTATGGCAGAGCATACTGATCTTCGTCACATTATGGGAGTTGGAATTGCAATCACAAGAGGAAGTGCAGCTTCGCTGTCGTTTTGCTACTCTCTGCTGCTGTTGACTATGTCTCGAAACCTAATCACAAAACTGAAGGAGTTTCCAATTCAACAGTACATCCCTCTGGATTCTCACATTCAGTTTCATAAGATCGCAGCGTGTACGGCACTATTCTTCTCACTTCTACACTCGGTCGGTCATCTTGTTAACTTCTATCATGTGTCCACACAATCTCTGGAAAATCTACGTTGTCTTACTAGAGAAGTTCACTTTACATCGGACTACAAGCCAGACATAACATTCTGGTTATTCCAAACGGTTACTGGTAATTCTGAATGTCTTTGATAATTTATAAGGTAAAAAGGCTAATGTTTAAATTAATTCTAGGCGTGACCGGAGTAATGCTTTTCGTCATCATGTGTTTAATATTCGTGTTTGCCCATCCTACGATACGAAAGAAGGCCTATAAATATTTCTGGACGGTGCACTCGTTGTACGTGCTATTGTACCTGCTGTGCCTGATCCATGGTCTGGCACGAT
Source organism: Bolitophila cinerea (assembly GCA_010015015.2). Lineage (NCBI taxonomy): Eukaryota > Metazoa > Arthropoda > Insecta > Diptera > Mycetophilidae > Bolitophila > Bolitophila cinerea. The sequence goes on from JAAAKO020038063.1 coordinate 6,097, forward strand.
TGACAGGACCGCCTAGGTTTTGGTTGTTCTTCATTGGACCGGGCATCGTGTACACACTGGACAAAGTCGTCTCTCTGCGTACAAAATACATGGCACTTGATGTCATCGAAACGGACCTGTTACCATCCGACGTGATTAAGATAAAGTTCTATCGACCACCGAATCTAAAGTATCTATCCGGTCAGTGGGTGCGGTTATCTTGTACGGCTTTCCGGCCAAATGAAATGCACAGTTTTACGTTAACCTCTGCTCCGCACGAGAATTGTCTAAGCTGTCACATCAAGGCACAAGGACCATGGACCTGGAAACTGAGAAACTATTTCGATCCGTGCAACTATAATCCTGAAGATCAACCGAAGCTTAGAATCGAAGGACCGTTTGGCGGTGGAAACCAGGATTGGTATAAATTCGAGGTTGCTGTTATGGTTGGCGGTGGAATCGGAGTCACTCCGTACGCATCGATTCTTAACGATCTGGTGTTTGGCACCAGCACGAATCGATACTCTGGTGTTGCCTGCAAGAAAGTGTACTTTTTATGGATCTGTCCGTCGCACAAACATTTTGAGTGGTTCATCGATGTGTTGAGAGACGTCGAGAAGCGAGACGTCACAAACGTGTTGGAAATTCATATTTTCATAACACAGTTCTTCCATAAGTTCGATCTTAGGACTACAATGCTAGTAAGACATAGAAAAATTCTTCAATTTCGATGGAACCAGTTTAATAAATTTATCTTTTTTATTTTAGTACATTTGCGAGAATCATTTCCAGCGATTGTCAAAAACATCCATGTTCACTGGCCTGAAGGCTGTTAACCATTTCGGGCGTCCTGATATGTCCAGTTTCCTGAAATTTGTTCAAAAGAAACATTCCTACGTAAATATATAAACGCATTCTGAAATAGATTAATAATAATAAACTCATTATTATCTATTACAGGTCTCCAAAATCGGAGTTTTCTCGTGTGGACCAAGGCCACTAACAAAAAGTGTTATGTCAGCATGTGATGAAGTCAACAAAGGTCGGAAGCTTCCCTATTTCATTCATCACTTTGAGAATTTCGGATAATCTAAATCTTAAAATAAAACTTATAATAAAACCTTTATAAAAGTGATATATATAAATGTAACTTTAAGTTAAATATCACCATTTTTGTAATATTTTATAGCAATCTCTTTTTAATATTTAATAGATTAAAGTCTATACAAATAAGTTGTTCTTTCGTGTAAATATGTAGTACTTACTTAAAAACACGGTGTTTGAATCATTGTATATTTTTTTTGTTTTCCACGTTTAAACTAAAGAAACAAAATGTAAATAATATTTCTAATAAACTATTTATTGCCACAATGCAGATATGAACCTTGAAACAGCAAAAACACATACATATAATTTCAAATTGTTGTTTATTGTTTTTATAAATAATTTAAAACTCCATGGTTTACAATTTGTTTTACATAATATAGTATACACCGTTATTTTGAGTCTGTTTTCAAACATTTTGGATATGCTTGGAGCGGCAGAAACAATACGTATAAGAATAAATTACAAAATATAATTCGATCTCGTTCTGGAGAAAACTGCATTTTGTGTGTTCTTCATATTATATGCAGAAATACATTAAAATATAAAATATAATTATACAAATTAACAAATACAAATAAATAATCGTCGTAATCACTAATCGTAGGTTAAATTATAAAATCAAACATAAATGGTTAAGTGTTTTGTCGTTTTGCCGATAAAAAAACAAATAACGAAGGCACAGGAACTGCGCGTGTGTATCACAAAATTGAATCACTCTAAAAATCAAGTGTTTATGTTACCAGTTGGTTGCATCTCTAGTTCGTTCTAAGGGTGGTTTACTGCGTGGAAATATAAAATTATTCATAATTTAGCTTTTAAAAAAAAAATGACTTGACTTACGGGAGCATTCTAGAAAGAGCTACTTTGTGCATTGAAATCGGTACGGATGGCATGGCCGATGCAATGCTTGAGGTTGAATCCTGTGAAATTGTCCGATGCAGGGGACTTATCGGATGTTGAGCTCTACGGAATGGATATCTCCATGGCGAATTGGGCGCATCCTTCTGAAAACTCCGATTGTCTATTCCAGCAACAGTTTGCTCTTTGGTTTTGGACGATAACCTGCGCAAAATACGCGAACCTAGACCCGGTGGCTCCTCCAAACCTTTACTATTTCTTTTTCTATATCGAACATCATGTGATTCTTCCAGAATAACATGTCGATCATACGGAGTGTCATAGTAAACCTAAAGAAACAAGAAAAGATAATTTAATAAAAAAAAAACATATCATTTAATTTGTACCTCCAAAATGGTTGAAAACGTGTGCGGCCACACTAAATCAATGGCCGATATCACCAGGCCAACAAATAGGCACAGGACGCCGGCAACGAGACACAGCCAAAAGCACCAGCCCAATTTAAATTCGAGGCGTCCACCTTCGATGATTATCGTTAGTGGATGCTTTGGCAATAACATGTAGTAGCCAGCGTTTGTGCTGACCAACAGCAATCCAGTTACTACCTTAGTGTAGGCTCCGTATCGGGGTACAGCGATAAGAAGCAGATTCATGAGTAGCCATGATGCAAGTGAAGCCCTGAAGAATACGATTTATTATTTATGATTTGTAATTTGATTTATGGTAATGTAATGCGCACCACAAAAGAATACTTGCGTAGTAGCCGGCTGCTCGGTACTGACCACCCCAGTGGAATCCTTCTTGGCCCAAACTAAAGTATTCGGCAACCGTAAGAATTGGGTATGGTAGACCTCGTTTGAGGGCGTGTTTATACGAGTCACACATGTCCTGAGCCGAATCCCAACTAAAACGTTCATTGAAATCAATGTCAGCTGGTGTGTAATTGCCGATTGGTAGAGCTGAAATCATATAATTGTTTTTTATTATTGTTATTCATACATGTGTAATTTAGCAAGTAAAAATACACAATAAAGTTTAAGGAATCATCTATAATCCATTAATTTCTGATCCAAAAATATTATAACTATTCAAAAAAATAGGTTTTGCAAATTTCGTATGTACAGAACAAAAGACTCAAGCGACGAACCCAACCACGAATCCACTTGTTATAGATTTAAATTGTAAGTGAATGTTGATCTATATATATTTTAAATATTGTTTCTGTGTGAATGATAAATATAGTTCTGAAAAGTATAATTCTATTGTTTGAGACATTGATTTGAATTCGAATCAGTAGAATGTATTATTAATCCTTCTATTATTCTGTTTTCAGAAATATTTTAATTATAAATATAAATAAAATAAAGACTACATTACCTTTCGATAAATTAAATTTCCGTTAAAATTTATTACGAATATAAATATATTCATAATTTTTTGATTTTTATATTTCTTTTCATATTCGCAGAAAATAGTTGTTTCGACTGCTCTTCACTTAAAATTCTTATGAAACAAAACCTTTGTTTCAAGTGATTTGTTCATTCACCACCGCATTCTTATGTATATATACATTAATGATCAGATCATATAGTAATAGATAAACATAATACACACATAATACATGTAAATTATACTATGTATAATATATCTAATATATCGTACATAGTATATAAAACCTAATGTATAAGATAAAACCAGGCGAATTATTTTAAAATTTTGCACGCTTCGCTGGGTAAAGGTGGTGCAGTTGAGTAATTTAATGTGCAGAAAATTTGTCAGTCCTTCGCGTAGATAAATAATCTACTTAGAGCTGTACCATTAAATTAATCTTTCGGAAAACTTTCGTAATATGCTGTGTGCAAGTTTACGGTTCGTATAATGTTATAATCTTATATGGTATATTATGTGTAAAGGTACATATAATTTTTAACGAGGCATGCTTTAAATTAGTATGAAATAGATATAATTACAATTACATTTAAAGTGTAATCAATTTTAACATCATCAGTACTCAAATGTTCTTAGTACGTTTAATTGAATTGGACAAACCTTGGAAAAAGATTAGTACAATAATTTTTAGGTTTTATAATACAGAACAGTTACAATATAAACCTATATTCCGATAATATTTTAAATTAAATTCAGATATAGTTTTATCTGTAAATCATTGATGATTAGGAGTCCTAATTTGGCTTGAAGGTATATAAACCAGTTTGAAAGGCAAAAAAATAAATTTTTGTTTTTTATCCTGATAATATCGAATATCGTCACGATAGTATTTGACTAGAAATAACATTTTTTTGGTACAATTTTTTTTTTGTAACAATATTTTTGTTGGTGACAAAAAATATTTATTGTAACTAATATTTATTAATGTAATAACATTTTTTTTTAATTTCTTGATTTTCAATATTAGGTGGACAATATTTAATTTGAACGAAAAATTTCATTTTATTATTGATGATAACAACATTTTCTTTTTATAGTAACAACCACATTTTTTTGGAATAATATTTTATTATTGAAACGTTTTTTTATTTAGGTCCTTATGAAACGAAACAACCTGAATAAGCAAAACCTTGATAAAGACTGAATAATTTGACTGAATAAGTTTAACCTGAATACAGGCATAATATTTTGGATGAGTAAGCTTTTATTTAGTTACAATTTGGCCAGTCAACCTAAATACCGGTTCGGCCTGAATATTCTGATAAAACAGTCATTATTCTGCTATCTTATTAAATATATTAAATAATTGTCATTTCTCTTAACATTATATAGTTTGAATGTTTCTTAGGATTTACTTGTATTTGAAAGCAACTTTTTATATAATTAAATTTTAAAGAGTAGAACGACACAAACCCACGCCTCAGATGTCTGGATGCTGTCAGGGGGAACAGCAGGCCAGTAAGCGGAGAGCACGACATTAACATTACATTTTTTTTATTGCTACCATAATTGTTACCAAGAAAAAATATGTGTTGCCATAAACAAAAATATGATGGTACATATAATAAATAAAATAATTATTACAAAAAAAAAAATTGTGCAATAATTGTATTTTTTATGTGAATTTATTTGGGAACATTTTTGATATACTTTGTATTACAGTTTTTTAAATTGTTGTTTACAAAATAGCTTTTTTAAAAACGTTCAGGGTTACAAAATTCTGAAATAAAAAAATGTTTTTGGTAAAATATGCGCACCAAAATTGTTATTTATGAATAGGATTTTATAATCCGGAATTAAAAAAAAAAAACACAATTTTGAAAAACCGAATTTTGTAATACAGTATTTCGTATACTATATATAACTATTGGGTAAATCTTTGGAGCTCCCTTTCACTTTTTTAATGAAGGTTTCCGCCTGAATTATCACCCTTAAAAAGATTATACGCAGTAAGTTTTTCTTAGAAAAATGATTTCTTTTTTATTTTATTTTTTAATATACATATTATCAAGTGCTAGATAATATACCCATAAAAATTGTGAATTCCTCAATCCGAAGTTTTTTTCCAAAGTCACGCACATTTGAAAGTAGGAATGAAACGATTGAAATCTATAAACGGTGTGTGGCCACAAGCGCTAGTCTCATTAGCACACAAATAACAAAGGTGCTACAATTATAACTATGGAAATCATCTTATAAAATTGGCGGTATTGAAATTTTCAGTGGTTGGCAATCATTTCTTAGCTCCTCATTATTATCTTCGTATGGAACGTGTTTTTTTCTCAAACTGATCTTTTCAACTCGGTTAGCAAGATTTCACGGAAACGGCTGAACCAATAAATATTTTTAAATTTATAAATAATTTAGAACAAAATTTGTATCGAAAGTCAATCGATTTTTTTTGTACGAAGCCGATATTTATTAAAAATAATCTTTTTTTATAACTACGCTTAATTTCCATATTATAATAATTAATTATAATAACGAAATTTGTATTTTTTTTATTTCTGATTAAAAATTCCAGATATATCGTGCTCACCGCAAGATCTTTTTTAGCCACTTTAATAATTAATATTTTGAATAACAAAATTGACAAAATAAAGTTTTAAGTTTTAATTATATGCATATTACTAATTTAAAATGTCTTTTTAGGTAAAAATTAGTGCTGTCGATACCCGTCATTTTGAGAACCCGGGTACCCGGGTACAATTAGACCCGGGTATCCGGGCACCCGGTTTTAAGAAATGTTTGTACATTTGACCCTAAAAACGGGCCTATACCCGAAAAGCGGGTCTAGACCCGAAAAACGAGCTCAGACCCGAAAAATGGGCCCAGACCCGAAAAACGGGCTCAGACCTGAAAAACTGGTCTAGACCCGAAAAACGGGCCCAGACCCGGTTTCTGTTGAATTTCGAGCGCGGACCCGTTCTTCGGTTCTTTATATGAATATTTTATCTTTTAATCCTCATTTTCAATATTTTTT
>JAAAKO020038074.1:0-28063 GCA_010015015.2 Bolitophila cinerea
ATTTTGTATTTTTTTATATTTTTTCGAAAAAAAGATTTACAAATATATATACCAAACTAGCATTTATGCACATTTCCAAGAAAAATAAACACTAAAACTGCTTGCGCAATTTTAGATAGAATACTATCTCATGACAACAAAGCAATTAGGACATACGTAGTATTCAAACGAATTTTTCTTTATAGTTTTCTGAATTGGGAATTACCTCCCTCAAAAATCATATAAAACTTTTTCCCCCTTTTTTAGTGAGATTTTTAACCCTACAAAAGCAACCGTGAAATGCCTTTCTCTTTCGACGGAATTATTTAATGCTATAACATGTTTACAATAATTCTATAAATCTCTCGCCACAATCCATTTATTGTCTGTTGTGCTATACACTGATGGCCTACGGTATTTTAATAGTATAAAGGTTATCTTTAGAATATAGTGCTTACCTTAATGACTCCCTTCTATATTTGTTTATTGGAATTAGGTTGGTAGTGAAATTCTGCTAGTAAGTGCAGTGTGTCGTGTTAAAAATAGTTAAATTGGTTATAGTTAAAATTATGAGTGTTTCCGCTTCTAGAGCACAGTGAAATCTCTCTAAGAGTACACACTCTCGCACATATAACGAATTGTTCGAGTCCGATGTGTTTAATTTTAAAGGCGTAACTTGTACGATGAATAATAAATTAATGTAAAAATATATTTTTATTATGTTTTTGTTACTGAATGTGACATAGAATTTTATTGTTTATTTTTTTTTTAAATGGAGACGTATAGAATCTACGAATTGTATAATGCGCCTCTTTGAACTGAAAGAGAAAGAAAGAAATATAAAATAAAAACGGCATCATTTCTTAAAGTGATTTGGGCGTTGTATGATGATGATTTATTTTGGGAAGCGGCACTTCGTATTTGAATGTATGTGTGTGTATATGTGATAGCGTTTTAATGGTATAAGAGTGGCAAGAGCATGCAGTATATACATATACAATATAGTTCATCACATACTATGTATATATGAGTGCTATTAAACCTCCTCAGCGAATTAAAAGCATCATGCTTGAGCCAAGCAAAAATTGTACGTTTTATTGACTGTGAAATATTACGCATTATTTTGAAAGTATTGCAAAAATAAATGTAAAGCGACATATTTTTTCGAGGCATATAGCGTTTTTAGAATTGTTATGTATGATTTCGATATTTGGCGTATTTTATGGAATTCATGTAATATAGCGACTAACTGTACGAATTAAAATGAGTATATTTACCTGACGTCTTTGGCGACCTTACATAGCAGACGGAATTTACTGTGGTTTCCCATTTCTGTGTCGTTTCGATTACATCTGGCCTCAGATGTCGCTCCGTCTCGACGATATGAACTGAACAGTCTGTGCAAAAAAATTATAATAATGATAAATATATATACTATATATATATAAAAATATTTGAATGTTTATAACTATATCCTATATATAATATCTGCGATGAATATGTTTATAATTATGTGAGATAAATGCGTGTTTTAAGATTTAATGTCTTTTCTTTCTATTTTCTCATTTTCTTCAAACCCACGCGCGCACTCTCCACTCGACAGAAACATGCGCTGGCTGGCGCACAAAAACATACATACATATACCTCGAGGAAAATCTAAACATTATTCAATACGAAAATACTCCAGCGAAGGCATTTTGATTTTCAACGAAAATACTCTCGTGCATTTGCGTGCGTTACACTGTGTATATGTGTACGTGTCGGGTGACCCAAATAAATTTAGCGTATTTATAGTTTATACACACCGTCGGTAAACTGATTGTTATAGTGAAAAGAGCACAGCGAACATCTCAGTAATTTTTGGATCTTATATACATTCTGAGTGGTTGTTCAAGTTAAAGTATATACAAAGAAATTCCTAAATGCCAGATTTTCTAAGTGAAATCGATGTGGCAAAATAAATAAACAAACACACACACAAAAAAAAATTGCAAAAATATTTTTTTAAACTTGTAATGTGATTCTTGTGAGCAGCCCGAAACCAAGAAATGTGTGAATCTCTGCAGCGAATTGTGTGCACTATTATAAAATATAAAGTAAACAAACGCGCCAGAATAAATTAATTAAGCGTATTAACTTCCGGTGCCTGCAGCCAAATGTAACAGTAGTTTTACGCGGGCTTAATATAATTAAGATATCTTGGCGTATCGCGTAAATTTTTGAGGTTATTCATTTGAGAAGCTTTTACAAACTAATAAAGAGACAATAAATCGTCCAATTAAAAAAACATTTAAATTAAAAAAAAATCGCTCAATAAAAATGATTGTGTGCAAGACTAAATTATAAAGTTAGGTTTTCATTTTTTATATGTTTCTTTATTTGCGTTCTTACCTTAGAAAATGATTTTTCAAAGTTATCGCCTTAACTATTTTTTATTAATTAATATCTGTACATGATCTTCTATAATGAAAATAATTTTGTTACGGTATACTCGTAATTTAAAATAAATAAATTAAATCATATTTTTGGTTGCCCTGAGCATTACTTATGAGCAGCGCAACCAAAAATATTTAAATGCATGTTTTTTCTTAGACATCATGTTTTGAGTTAATCTGGTTCTTTTTGTCATATTAGTTTTTGCAGATCTTGCATATTTTAATCATAAATGCAATTTTTAGCATATGTTAGTCTTTTATGAGCATATTTTTCAGTTTAGAGCATAATTTACATTGTATAGCATATATTTTTCTATTTTTTATAATTGTAAGTTTATTTAAATGATAATAATTACATAATTAAATTATTTAAAACAAACATAATATTCAATGGAGTATTTCGCCAACTTTACCTATAGAATTAGCACAAATGCTAATTAGTTCATAATAGTTTAAGATTATAGGTTGTTGTTTTTGTTGTAGATGTTGCCCTTTTTTCACAATAATTGGTTTAAAGTTACAAATTTACCCTAACAAGTAAATTAGTATCTTAAAACAAGAAGAAGACTATCAAAAACAAACATATTTTTTACAAGAGAATAGAAAGGAGTCAAAGAGCGCTGTGCATTATTTTAAGAAAAAAATCATGGCGATAAGTCACAACTGGCTTGTGACTTATACTCAAATGATTTAACTACAGGAAAATACGTGAGAGTATATGCACAGGCTGACTATGACTTATTCTCAAGAGACTCAACATCACGAAAAATCCCGGCAGGAAGTCACAGTCCGCTTGTGCATTACTCTCACGATTTTTAGTGGCGTTAGGTCTCTTGAGAATAAGTTAGAGTCGGCTTGTGCCATATCGTCAAGATTTGTATGCGAAATTAACGCGATGGAGAACAGTAATTGCGGAATTATATTGCTAAAAATGTTTTATCTCACAAATAATTAAAATAAAATTAAAAAAAGGTTTTTGCTAATCTTTTACTTGTCAACAAGTAAAAAATAAGCAATCCATACCTTTATAAATACAATTCTCAAGGCGCGCTACCACGCGTTTTATTTTAATAACACACAAAATATTCTTTTATTATAAACACCATCCACTTTAGGAAAAAAAAACTGACGATAATGCACAGGCTGACTGAAAGAAAATCGTGAGAGTAATGCACAGGCGGAATGTGACTTATTGTCACGATTTTTTGTGGCATTAAGTCTCTTGAGTATAAGTCGCAGTCGGCCTGTGCATTATTCTCAGGATATTCGTGAGAATAAGTCTCAATTTCCTGACGTAAAGTCTGATTATTGAAAAACTAAAAAAAAAAAACAAAATACACGGTGACGATAATGCACAAACGCTGTGTGATTAAGTCTCTTAAGAATAATTCACCGCACTAAGTCAATCGGATAAAAAAATGGTGTTTTTAATATATAGTTTGCCGTCTTTTACATTCTCTCTTCTTAAACACGCACATCCCCTAAAACATCATTACAAAGGGGCGATTACTTTACCCCTCTCTTTTGCTTTTTTTCTAATAAGAACAACCTGCAGTACATCCTCGGTGCATAATGAGTGCGATATGTAGCGTCAAAAACATGTAGCGTCAAAAGCATCTAACATCACAAGCATGTACCATCAAAAGCACGTACCATCAAAAGCACTTATCATCAAATCGAGTTTTAGCAGTCAAAAATTATAACGTGTTATAAATATCCATAGCTGTCAAAATGTACACTGTAAATTTTTCGATTTTTTGGGTTTGAGATAAATATTTGTACATACATGCTTTTGACGCTACGTGTTTTGATGATAAATAATGTGACGCTACATGCTTGTGATGTTGCGTGTTTGTGATGTTAAATAATTTGACGATATGTGCTGCACCGTGCATAATGAATAATTTTTAGTTTATTTTTTAATGTTTTTGGTGCATATTTTATTATTTTAAATGCATATTTTAAGCATTTAAAGCGTATTTTTTAATTCATATTTTTGGTTTACCTGCTTATGAGTAATGGCAACTCGGCCTGTACAGTCTTTGTCTGGCCTGAATAATTTTGTATACACGAACTTTACAGAATATAACATACATTTTGGCCATGATTTTCTTTTAAGCTTTGAAGTTATCCCCAATAAAAATGTTTTTCCTTATTATTTTACAAACTAAATAAAACCTAAAATGGTAATCTTTAAAATCATACATTAATTGAAATTTTAACAAGTCAATTATTTTTTATTTAGTTTTTGTTATATATACATGTAATATGTATCTATATTTTTTACATCTTTATCCCTACCTCATCGCACTATATATCCTAAAAAAATATATTTTCTAATGAACACCTGCGTAAGTTTTAGCTTTTGTTGGGCAGCTGTCCATGTAAATTCGCTTTTAATTTAAATTCCATTTAATAATGTGGCAATGGAAAAGCTCTCTCAGAACTACATTTATATTTGAACATGATTAATTTAAGCTAAAAATACAAAAAAACATTCGCCAACACCTCGGCCGTGCGCTTGGACGTCTCACCTTGTCCGATTGCAATTAGGAATTCAATTCGAAAATAACCACACACACACATACACACGTTTTAGAAATAAAGAAAATCTAACACATCAGAAAATAAAAACTGATTCATAAATCTATTTTTATAAAAACTTTGCCGTGTGTTTGCTAAAATACACACAAACTAGAAAAACACATTGAAATATATACAAAATTGTGAGTGTGAGCAGTGAGTTGTGAGAGCATCCGTGTTACTCTAACACACACACACACACACACACACAAACCAATTTCACTGACTTATTATGCGCCCGCAATAAACGGCACAACATCTTCTCTGACACATCATATATATTTTGGCGCTATTTTTAGCAGCGTGTGTGCAGGAATTTTCTTTGCGTGGTGCTTGCACATCCACTGTTTTTTATCTGTCGTATTATGCGTTTTATTACTATAGGGTGTTTCGTTTTTTTTAGTAAAGTTACGAATAAAAAAAGGATAAATATTTGTATTTTTTTCCTGTTTTTTTATTTTTTATTCTTAAGTTCCTATTTATTTATTTCAACCTTTTTAGACCTAATTATTAGTTAAACAAATAGAATTATTAAAAAAAGTCCTTGAGAAACTCAATACGAACATTTGCTGTCTTTGAACGCGTCTGGACGATAAAGACATCATTTACGTATTCATGTGTTGTGTTGTGTTGCATCTAAGTTCAAGTTCAAGTATGTTGTGGACAATATATATGTGTCGTTTAGAATCAAACCGGTGTCTATTCCATTTTAGATATTTTATTTTAAATTTAAAAAAAATTATAAAATATAAAGTTTAAAAAAATTGTAATGTTTTTAAAAATATTTTTTTAATAAATTAAAAAAAAACCTTTATTGTAACTTCAAATGTTTTTATTTTTTCTTTCTTTTTTAATTATTAAAAATCGAAAAAAAAAAATTGTTTCAAAATTGAAAATACACATATATTTTTATACTTTTATTAGGGTTGCCGTTATTTTGAAAATTATCGGGCTGCTCCCTAATATACTCGAAACACAAAAACATAATTTTTAGATTTTATATTCATGTTTAATCCTCGACCACAAGGGTTAAAGTTTTCTATATAAAGTACAATACATTTTACTGACTTTGTACCTAGTATTTATTTGTAAGATTAGTTTCGGGACTAAGAATTTAAAATTCTCAAAATTTAATCTACAAGTAGTCTTCTTGTTTAATTTAATTAATTAATTAATTAATTTCTTAGGCCCGTAGTTAATCCTTTAATTAAATACTAGCTACAGAGTCAGTAAAATTGTTTGTATTTTATATAGAATTCTTGAACCCTTGTGATCGAAATTTCTAAAAAAAGCGGCCCAATTAAAATTCGATAAAAACTCATATAACGGCCACCTTAATATGTATGAATATTATTTTCGTACATTATTTCAGAAATATTACCTTTTATGGCATTAGAATATATTCGGAATTAGCTTTCTAAGGATAAAAAAACAACATTAACCGTGTTGTCATTAGATTGTAAAAGAACAAAAGATTTACTTTTTTGCAAAGACAGAATTAATTGTTGTATTATGTTTTTTTTTCAACAAAGCAAAATAGTATTAAAATCAATTAAAAAACTTTTTTTATATATTTGAACCACCACTTATGAGAGATGGAACATTTCTAGCGAGTATATTTCGCAATTGCTGTTCTCCAGCAAGTTAATTTCGCGCAATTGTATTTCTCCTGCCAACTAATTTTGCATTTGCAGATCTAGCAAATTAGTGTCAAAATAGCTAATCCCTATTTTTTTTGAAGACTTTAAGACAAAAAAGCTAAGTTCGACGTGTAGTCGTGAAAATTTCGGGTATGCTTATGCCATAAAAAGAAGTTAAAAAAACTTATTCCGAAAAGTAAAGACCTATCTGTTTTTATTAAGGCAAAAAAAGTTGTAGAATACAACATAAAAGGGATACTCTTTGAATAGCTATGGTTTTAGTTTGGAAGTAATAGTTACCGAAATGTTTACCCTAAAGATGACTTTATCGGCCGATATTATCATATTTGCAATCGCAACAGACTTAACGTCACGAAAAAATTGTGACGATGAGTCACAACTGGCTTGTGACTTATTCTTAAGTGATTTAATGACTGGAAAAATCGTTAGGATAATGCACAGGCTGACGGTTATTATTTTTTTTTCCGAAAAGGTATCGATAAATAATTAGAAATGGCCACCTCATCTTTTTTTGTTTGGTCAGAAAGTTATTTTACAGGATGTCTTAAAATGAAGGTCAAAAAAGTATCAAATAAATATCATAAACCGGTCTTTGTCGGTTATGAGTTAGAAACTCGAGAAACAAATGACATCAAAGAAGTGTAGAAAAAGGGCGAGCTAAAGTAAACGAGGAATTGCTGGCCGAAAAACGTGAACAAGATAATGTTTTTCGTTAAGGTTCTTCTTCAGGGAACAAAGTTTCGGTCGCTGTCGTGCACTCTTTTACAGCATGAGCACACAGCAACAACATTTTATTTTCAAAAACCGTTTTCTTTGATTTTGTATTTTTTAAATAGCAATTCAATATATCTTTCTTGACTGGTACAAATTACATGATTATTTGATTACATGGACTGCTATTTTTTGACAGTTAATAAGCAGTTGAATAATGGCAGTGGACTGTTTCGGTGATTACATGAACTGTCGTCAACTGTTACCAACTGTTGATGGCAGCGACAGTTGCCAACTGAGACCAACAAAGTAGCAGTTCGTGTAATCGTAGCATAAGTCTCTTGAGAATAAGTCTCAGTCAGACTGTGCATTACTCTCACGATTCTGGCGTCCTGATTTTTCGTGAGAATAAGTCTTAATTTACTGAGTTAACGTCAGTATTTAAAAATAAAAAACAACAACAAAATACACGGTGACGATAAAGCACAATCGCCGTGAGATTAAGTCTCTTTAGATTAATTCACCACGCCCTGAAATAAATTAAAAAAATATTCCTAAAAAGTTCTTTTACCCGACCGTGGTCGATGCAAGTTTTTTGTGGTCATTTGTGGTCATAAAGTGTTATATCAAAACCGCATTTTTTTGGTATTTCAAAGGAAAACGTGAAATTTAGTCGCACTCATTTTTTGAATAACTACCTTATCCATTCCAAAACAAAAAAAAAACTAGTATACCAAATTACAGACAAATCGGAGGGTTCCTCTTTGGAAGTGTACCTAATAATTATATTCCATTTTCATTATATTCATAATTGGTTTTATTCATATTCATCCTTAAAAAAATCAAATCCAACAATAAAAATAGATTGACGTTATCGACGTTAATCATCATCGATATTATGCATCTCATTGCATCCGGATTAACTCATGATAAGATCAGAGTTTGTATAGTATTAATATAATTCTTAAATTCATTCACACTATAACATAACACAATTCAAGTGGCACCACAATCTTTAAATACACTCGGTCGTGATTAATAACATTTAAATGTTAATGGTTATAAATAATGTGTTGTTTTCGTTGCCGTCATCAAGCTATACGCAGACCAACGTGCTTTTCGTACCCAGATTATCCTGCCAACTAATAAATAGTCGGTGTTACGATGATGATTGTTTACGTGACAATCGCGAATAGTCCGTGTATGAAATTGCCATGGATTAATTAGGTTTTGTATATAAATATTAAGTATATTTTAACACATAAAACTGCGTTGGCAAACAGCAACAAATTGTCAGCGTCGCATATAGCGGCCGGCATGTTTAAAGCTAATTATTAAAATCTACTATTACGTACCCGAAAACACTTGGCATCTATACTATTTATTTATAAACATTATAATATATGTAACGATATTTATTTGTATATATTTATAGTATAGTATATAATGTTAGTATCACCAGCCGCCGATCATTACAAACACATTGCCGGTGTGTGAGCGTTTCTAAATTTACGGCATTCACAAAACGATGTGTTATGTGGGTTTATCTGTTTATTTTTAAATCAATGCGGTCGCGTGTATTTTTATCAAAGTGGTGTGCCGTCGACAGTAGCGTACAAGTTCAAGATTTTGTGTGTAAACAAAATACACACACACACACACACAAACTCTTCTCGCCAACATCTGTTTTGCAAATTTGTTTGAAAATTGAGTATTAGATTTTTGGTACCGCTTTGCAGGTGGCGCTGTTAGCGTTTAGTGCAAGAAGAGTTTACAATGAAAGGTGAATTATAGAAAACATAGAAAATTATACTAATATTTAAAAACATGAAATACACTGAAATTAAATTGAAACATGTTCGTATGTATTACCATAATTTCTTGTAATACTTTGGTTATTAATATTGTTCAAAAAAGTGCAGGAGATTTTTACAGGGAAAAAAACATGATTTTTCAATATAACAAAACAGAATTTAAAGCAGTTTAAAGCATTTTCAAACTGTTTAAAACATGACTTTATGTTATTTGCTGCAATTATTTAGTAATTTTAATATTTATTTTGTGCCCAAACAAATGTACCCAATGTAATACAAAAATGTACAAAAATTAATGAAAGATTTGCCCAAATACATGCAAAATTATTTTGTAACAATACATTTTTTTTACAATAAATTGTATGTTGTAAGAAAAAATAATGTATGGTAACAAACATGTATTTATTTTTGGCGACAAAAATAAAGGGTGTTTTTTAGACGTGTGGTTTTCAAGAAGAAATAAAACGCTTATAATTTAATGTTATGGCCATTTCGGGCAAGTGGCCGTTGCGGCTGGGTTGAATACATTCCAGCCGAGAGGCCCAATTTTTGACCACTTTTTGCAGCAATATTCGCCGAATATTCTCTTCCAAGGCTTTAATCGTCTCGGGCTTATCTTCGTAGACAAGCGACTTCACATAACTGCACAAAAAATAGTCCAGCGGTGTTAAATCGCACGATCTTGAAGGCCGCACCACAGGTCTACGACGCGAGATAATGCGCGCACCAGAAGTTTTCTTCAATAAATTGATGGTTTGGTTGGCAGTATGGCAAGTAGCGTCGTCTTGTTGGAACCAGAGGTCGTCCACATCAACATCCTCAAATTCAGGCACGAAAAAGTCATTATAGCGTTCCCCATTGACTGTAACATTATGGCCGGCTTCATTTTTGAAGAAATATGGACCAATGATTTCCTCTGCCCATAAAGCACACCAAACAGTTACTTTTTAAGGATGTAACGGCGTCTCAACAATGGCTTGTGGATTTTAATGACTCCAAATGCGACTATTTCGCTTATTAACGTACCCATTTAACCAAAAGTGAGCTTCATCGCTAAACAAAATTTTCTTGTTAAAAACGGGATCGGTTGTCCTTTGTCGTTTTTAGGTCATATTTTAAGCGGTAACAGAGTTTTTTAAAGCATTTTCGGATTGCACTATTAATATTTTTTTTATATATATAACTAGCTGGATACGGCAAATGTACTTTGCCCTAATTTGTTTTTGGTTATAATCTTTATATATTTTTTCATTTATTCTTATTTTTTGAAAACAGGTAAATTAAGCTTATGCACTTTATTATTGACAACCAAAATATGTTTTTATTGTAATCGTTAAAGAATGAACTTTTTATTTAAACAATCATTTTTATTTAAATTTTCTGGTATTAAATGATAAAATCCGCTGGCTTTCTGACACGAAAACATGCCACGCATAATTGATTGTGTTTGAAACAACTTCTTTTGAGGGCTAACCTATATAATTTCCAATGATTGTTCTTGATTTTTTTGAAAATGCCAAAATGATTTGTAATTGCTTGAATTTTATCAGTTTTTCAGTAGCATTCATAGGATTTCTTCGCAGCAAAACATGTTATATCTAAAATTTTCCCCTCAATGGAATTGGGCATTACTTTTTTAAAACTAAATTGGTTCCATTACATAGTCTTTGAGCGTTGAGATTATGTACCAAAATCATTGGAGGACCAACTTTAAATTTTAATAAAAGTGTTGTAGACCGGGCACATCTAGTTAAATTTTTGTTGGATAATTACTGCTTCATTTTTTTAACAGCACTATACAATCCATTGTTTTATAGTAGTCCTTACTTTTTTGACTCAATCATGTCCTAATATCATTAATATCCTCCACATCGACATTATTATTTGTTATTTTAATATAGCCTATTCAATTAAACAATCATAGTTATAATATTGAATGTCGTGGAATACATTTGTAATATTTTCAAAGCATGATAATAAATTAAACTGTCAAAAATCTTTTGGTAATATAATAGTTTGACTGGTTGAATTAAAATTACTTTTTTCTTTATGAAAATCAAGTAATTAATTTGAAAATTGGTTAAATTTTGATTGACGTTATGTCAAAGTATGAATGCTGCTTCATAATGTTGTTGATTTTTAGTAGGAATGCATTTATGGATTTTATGCTGTATGAGCTGTAAAACTACAATTGCGTTAATAGCCAATGCATTTTTTTCTAAATATTTGTATTATTTTTAAATTGAAATACAACCTATTAACCAGAGATCGTTTTTTTTAAACAAACGCACTAACGAAGAGAGAAGAGAAGTTTTGGATTTAAATTTCATAAACAATGGTATGAATGTTAGTAAATAATAGTGAATATATATATTGTATTGTATTTCTATTGATAAACCAATATATGTCAATATTAAATAAAATCTTTTTTTAAATACGTTAACAGTAAATTGTTCAAAACAAATCCACCCTGGATTTTTCTGAATTAAAATAACAAAGGCGAATTATCTTTGATGATTAAATAATTCGATTAACATAAATTGGATTTCTTGAGTTCCGATCAGACTTTTTTTATCGTAAATTCACTGATTAAAAAATCTTTGATTAACATTAATCCGCTGACCACCTAATTTTTGACTGATTAAGACCATAATCAGGCGATTAATCAGTAATTGTATTTCTTCACGTCCCATAAAAGTTTGACGTCAAAAGTAAATAATAATTATAAAAAAAATTAACTCCGAGACTGGGAAGGTATTAGGAATGATTGGAGCGAATAATGTGGACATAAATAGGATGATATCAATACTTCCAAAAATACTTTTTATAAAATACGGATTTGAGATAGAGATTTTGTTGGCGTATCTAAGGAATCCGTTTGCCGTGTATTACGAAAAGTATCCGAGGCACTCGCACGGCAGCGACCTAACCTAACTTCCTCAATATGCCGTAAACATATTAAAAATAAGGCAATATTTTTAGAGTACCCGATTCTTGCGTGTTATGTGCCATCGGCTCTATAAACATATTGCACGCTCATTGAAAATCGTATTATGAATGGACGCAATCAGTCAAATTCGATTATTAGCTGCTTAATCACTGATTTGCTATTAGCTCTGATTAAATTTCTAATCAGAGGCAAAGAAATAGATTTTTGTATCAGGTGATTATTTTCTTCCGATCAACTAATCGAGCTAATAGCAAATCAGTGATTATCCAAAATTTAATCAGGACTAAAGAAATCAATTAGCGAAATGTAATATCTACTTAGTAAATTATTTTAGAGAACAAACTTTTAAAAAATCTTTTATCGAAATTATTTTATGTAAAGGTCAAATATCTGGAATAATAATAGAGCTTATTGGTAATTAGGTAATTTTTATCAAATGTGCACAAAGCAGTGGCGCAAGTCTGTTAAAATAATCGAATCGAATCAAATCGAGTGACTTCTAATGCCATGCAATCAACTACTAAACATTTTCATTGTTTTGCCGTTTGTAGGATTTATGGTTTTTGAGAATTATTGTTTTAGGAGAATTATTGTTTTAGGGGAATTATTGTTTTTGAATATTGTTTGTATTTTGGGTATTTTTGTTTTAGGAGAATGGTTCATTGGGCATTGTGTACTTTAAGGTTAATTGTCGGTTTCGATGTTAATTCGTTTGTGGTTATTTATTGTTTTCAAGTAATTGTGGTTTTAGGGTTATAATATTAATTATAGGGTGTTTTATGAGTTTTATTAATGATAATTATTGTTATAAGGAACTTGCTGTTGTATGGAAATTAGTTGGTTTAGGTGAATTGTTGTTTTTGGAGAATGTTGTTTTAGCGATAAAATATGTAATATTGTTTTGTTTTAAGGGAATGGTTGTTTAAGCTGAATAATTGTGATTTCGATCTAATGGAATAAAAGTTTAAAAAAGAGTTCAAAGTCTTTTTATTTTTTCACCTACGTTTCTAATTTGAAGGCAAAACTAACCGCCAAAAAAGGTCCCCAGCTGCGTCGGTAACAAAAACATTATCAGTTTGAATATGAATATCTAAAACTTCTTGTTAAATATGCATTTCTATGCATTCCACTTAAATTATTCTATAAATAGCATACAAATATTTTATTTATTATTCAAATTAATTATTCGGGATACAAATACATGATTATATTATAAGTTGTGACAATTTATTATGAAAACAATTTTGATTTTTTGAAACAAAAAAATCCAAAATTTGACAATACAAGTAATCACAAAACATGAAAAAACACCTATATTCTATAAATGGACATTTATAAATGGATACAAAGAAAAGATTAAATGTTTTTTTTAAATTATTTGCGTGCTCCCCAGTTATCAGCGGATAGCTGTAGCTCTGCTGAGGTTGTCCCGGTCCCGTTTTGATTCGTTCCTGTGCACGTGTAAAAACCGGCATCGGCTGCAGTATTGGGAGAAACATTTTTTTGTAATAAAAAACTACATATTCATGTTTATCAGCAATTTGACTACATACCCAAGTAAGCGTGTGGCAATGTCAGGCGACACACCCCATTACGGAACTCTATCAAGTACCTCTGGCTAGACACAATAACGTTACCATCTTTGGACCACGTTATATTGGGAAACACATCACAGTCGACGATGCACTCGAATCTCGCTGAATTTCCTTGAACCACTGCAATGTTTTTCAGTGGCTAAAACAGATATTTAAATATTTATTATTATTATACATTTAAAAAAAATGCTATGGTTATAGTTTAGACATACTGTAATAAATACTGGTACGCGTCTTGGATGCACGTCTACACGGTTTGGCGTAAGGCAGCTGCCAGATGGCGTGTTTTGTGTAGATCTATCCACGCAGGCGAATTCTACAAAAAAGTGGCATGATTTTTAGTACACATAATGTAACGATGGGAGCTTTCAAACAATTACACAAACACTTACTTTTTACGGATGCTCTGAAGCACATTCTATTGTGAGCACACGAAAAACAAAAACAAATTAGCTTACAAACACAAGTCAATTCAAATGGATGATTATGAAAAGGTTATTTAAAAAACACAAAAACAAACATAAACATAAAATAAACACAAAAACATGCAAAGTATCAAACAAATAACACGAAACAATATATCTGAACTATTAATATACGCCCTACTAAGATGATACATATTATTAGATATTAACCTTAGCTTTTAGAAAGTCCACTAAAGCGCACCTAATAATTAAGCGATTGTATATGTATACTTAACATCGAAAGCTTCAAAGACATGAATATCGATATATATATATATATATTTATATATCGCAACTGTACCTGCAGACTTTTTGTTGGGCAACGTATCCGATGTATGCAAGTTATCAATGTCAATTTGAACCGGCAAACTAAATCGCTTGCGCTTCGGATCTAGCTCGTGCTGCCCGACACCGGATCTCTCATGCACAACCGGTATGCTTATGTCTGTTGCAGACGACGCAAATCCGATTGCATTTGAATGCGGTGCACTCGATTGACGACTTTCCCGCTGACCACCAACGATTTTCTTTCCCTCACCCGGGAAAATAATGCCAAACTCATATCCAAAATCGTATTTAAAATAAATCAGTCCTGTGTCAGGATCAATATGTTTGGTACCTGTTGCATAATAATTGATAATTTAAACTATCCTATTTAAATGTTGTCTAGATAGAACTTGTTGCATTGTTTCTCTCAATTAAATTGTATTAAAAGGGGAAAAACAAAACCAAACTTTGATAAAAAAAAACATAATCATAACGTATGTACATCATGCGTCCAATGCCACAAAAACGAACACTTACCATACTGTGACACCCTAGACTCCTCCCGGTATGCTTGTGGTGAGCTCTTGTTATCCTGTACATCCTTCTTTAAAATCGTTCGTGCTGGTGGCTCTACACTGCGCCTGTTTGTGTCCCCAGATACATCCTGCATAAACTGACCGGTTTTCGATTTCATTGTGTAGTTCATTTGCTGCATTTTCTGATGTGCCTCGTTGACAATATCGCCGGGCATGAATCCATACTTGGGCGGAGAGCACGGCTTCAGACCGATGTCATCACGTGTCGTTGTTTGCTGACTATTGAAACTGCTGCTGTTCTTTTTTGCCGCGTATCTGTTTAACGTTTGAGTTTGGAAACCTCCATTTTGCTGACGATTCACTGAAGTTTCAACTGTTATCTTGCTAGGCATTTCGATTGGGTGATTGTCGAAGTCCATGGGAGTGAGTACACGACCACCACCGTATGTTTTTGGTAAACTTGACGAACGCGTTTGCATGCTGGGTGCACTGACACGACGGTACTGAGGCTCATCAGTGTCAGAGGGGTTGGGCGTCCATAGAGATCGAATTCTAGCCGATTCCATTTCACTCTCGTAGTCACTCTCTCGAGTTTCGGTTGGAACAAACTTAGTTGGAGTGGCTGGAGGTGGTAATCGTTGTCTTGGCGAATGACCATGTGATTCGTACATTTCGGAACGCTCTTCAAAATTACTCTTTCTTGAGTCGAATTGTATGACACGTTTTGTTTGAGTCATGTTCACTACTCTATGTGCATTTTCAGAAGACTCTCGGATTTGCATTGTGTTCGATGTCTCGGAGGCAATGTGCTGTGGTGGTCCTGCTACAGCTGTATAAAACTTTGTGCTGAACTGTGGTGGCTGCTGCTGCTTCTGTGGCTGCTGCTGTGGTTGTGGCCTAGCTGTGACTGGCGTCGGTTTATGCATTGGCTGCGGTTGAATCGGTTTTGTATGGTCCAGCTTAATGGTGGGCTGGAACTTATGGATTGGTTCAAACTTTGGACGCGGTGGTCCCTCAAACTGAAGCGGACGTTCAAATTCAGTCGGTGGTACTGCTGCTCTGCCAGTATTTTGAGATGTTCTGCCGGTTGTAGGTGTGATTGGACGAGCAACTGACCTGTATGTCAAGTTTCCCGAATCAGAATCGCTGGGTGTCCAAAGTGGACGAATCTTGGCATCGTAGTCACTTTCGTAGTCGCTTTCCTTGAACTCGCTTCGCTGAAATCTTGACGGACTTGGTGGAGGTGCTACTTTTGGGGGTTGAGGACGCTGAACAGCGGGTGGTGTGTAAGGCTTTGTATCGTTAACCTTAACTTGCTTTGTATTCATTGTTATGTTCTTAACCATTGAAGAGGATGTCAAATGCTGGAATTAGAAAAGGAGATGTGTTATTATTTCTAAATATAAATAAAATCTTTGTATTAGTAAATTCACAAAAACACTGGTAAAAGCTAAAGAAATAAATTATGAAAAACACAACAACAATAAAAAAAACACACAGCACAAAATCGAACCTTCTCATAATGTCCGAAGGTCTCCTCAGCCGTTTCGTGCGAATGAATGCTGTGTCTAAAGTGCTTAGCTGGAAAAGTCGGATGTGTTTGCTGGGCTGCGGACGGAACACGCTTATTGGCGTACGCTTCGAAAAACTGTTTACTTTGATTAATCGAATTTGAGCTCTCAAATTTCTGCTGCAAACAAGCAGCCCGTCCACCAGCTGCTGACTCTTCGGTGTCGGCAGAATAACCGCTAACGTGTTTAACCTCTCCTGCTGGTGGAACAGCAGAGAATACATGCGTTGATGGCACCTCGAACTGACAAGGAGATGGTGCAGCTTTTGATAAATCACATGATTTCGGACGCGGTGGCTGGTTAAACGTGGGCATTTGCACAGGTCGGAAATTTGTTTTATTGCTGGATGTGTTGCTCCAGTTGCTGCTTTGTTCTGTTGAACTAGAAAATGTTTCATGCTGCACAATCGGACTGGGTTTGCTTGGTGGTGGCGGTGGTGCTGGCGTTGTTGGCTTAAATTTGTCATCGTTCAGTGCAAACGGAAAGTCAACGTGTTGCGCAATCGGTTTTGGAGTAATTGGGAAGTTTGGAGAACTGCCATGTGGTTCCTTTTGAAGTGGTGGCGGTATCATCCGAACGGCACCGGCCAACACTTTGGTTGGCCCTTTCTCCAAGTCCTTTTCAATCGTTTGCTCTAGCGTTTCAACCAATGATTGCTTTCGCTCGAAAGCTGGTCTGGGTGCATAGCACATTTCCGGTGGTGATCCCGGTTCCAAGTAAAAGTCAATCAGCGGTGCTTCAGTTACAGATTTTGGTCGATCGACATGCGGTCTTGGCAGAATTTGTTTCACTAAACCTGGTGCCATAAGATCGTAATCGTGACGTGGTGAATTCTCAATTTCCTTGATCTTATCTTCAAACAGTTTTGCTGTTTGTTTTGTTGATACCGATCTAGTTTCAGACTCACTGCTAGTGATTTCAGACGAAGAGATTTTTCGGAAAGATGACTTCTCCTCGGCAAATTCGTTTTTGCTTGTATGATAGTCGGACGTGTCAAATATAGCTGGGGATTCGTTTAACTTTGGCGCTGACCACAGCTTATCCATGGCAACACCCTCGGCAGATGGTCTTGGCGATGCACTACGGAAACTGTTTAGATGTGGTTCGTGCTCTGGAATAGGCTGTGCCTGAGGCCGTATTATTGGCTGATTACTGCTCAAATGTTGACGACTTTCCTCCCTGTAAAACGATTCTGTTCGCCTAGATTCAACTACAGGGTGTGGCTTTAAAATCGGCAACATACGAACGCCACCCGATGGTATATCAGAAATTTCTTTATGAGATACTTCCAATTTCTTAATACGATCGGAGATTTGCTCTCGCTTGAATTCTTCGGGTTTTGGCATGTAACCCATTTCTGGAGGTGATCCAGGCGTGAGATTCAATTCCAAGAGTTCAGCATCAAGTACCGATTGGTTATACTGATTATCTGTGGTCACAGCAATGTGCATTGGTTGGGATGGAGTGAAATGTGCTGCTGGAATTTCGAACTCAGGCTGCTTGGTTTCTTCAAACTTTGCATACCTGTCATCGGACTGTTTAGCTGCATCAGCCTTAATAATACTTTCAAAATAACCCAGTGCCGCTTCTTTTGGTATCGATGACATGTCAATCGCTTCTGAGATCAGTGGCTGCAACAAAACGGGTAAAACGGTAGCTTCGGTTTTTTTTGAGAAACTCGATTCCGTAGTAGACGTTTTCGATTCAACAAGGTTTGAATTCATTGAAATATCTGGAAACGCTGATTTGTGCTCCAGAAGCATTGTTGCCTCTGTCGTACGTCGTGTTTCGGTTACAATCGTTTGCTGTGTAGTAGAACCACCTTCGATATTGGTCGTATTACGTTGTGTTGTTTGACTAGAGCTAGGAACTAAAGGTTTAACCAACACCTGAGTGAGTGTGCCAGAAGAATCATTAAATATACCAAATTAGAATTGTGAAATAAAAGTATTTTTTTAATTTTATAAGGAACTGATTATTACCTTATTATCAGAGGGGACGCTATCGTAAACAACCGTTTTTACCACTTCAATCATACGTTCTGGAGTTGGTTCGATTACCACAAAATCAGCAATGCTCTGGGCTTCTCCACCGGCGTTAGTAGCACGAACCATGTACTTTCCAGAATCTTGGATTTTTACTAAATAATTGAAAGAGGGTTTTAGACTTATTCCTATAGCCAAGCAACTGTTATGTTATCCAAGAATCACTTACCACCATCCAAAATCAATGTATAGTTATTGCCGGACTGCTTGATTTTATACTCGGACACCATCACATCAGCTAGTTTTTGGTTATCCTTAAACCATGTGACTGTAGGGTCTGGTGTACCGGACACCTCAACATCCATGAGAACGCGCTCACCACGTTTCACAACCTGTGCTTGCAGTCGATGTCCAAAGACAGGTGGGAAAACAGATTCTAAAGCAAACATTTTTTAGTATCGTTTAAAAAAATAATTATTCATGTGTAATACTTACTTTTAACCACAACATCTGCTGTACTCGTAGCACTTCCTGACTCATTAGAAGCTGTGCACGAATATCTTCCAGCATCCTTGATACCCACGTTCGTCATGTCAATGTTTATTTTGTTTAATCTGTTCGAAATTGCGATATGATCATTTGCAAACAGTTCATCTCCGTTTTTGTTTAGTTTAATATCTGGTGTTGGGTATCCATCCACAATAGCTTCTAGCTTCACATCTCCACCTTGATCGACAATTTTACCCACAAATGGAGTAACAAATCGTGGTGCTACATTCTTTCGCACTGTTTTCGGTAGCTCAAAACTTTCGCTTGGCTTGATGAAATTGACAATTGACTTTTGATTGTATGTTGTTGGCTGGTTATTTATCTGAACGTGCTTTGACTCTAAAACTTCTGGTCCCTGCAACGAGCTTATCGATTGTTGACCATTTTCGAAGGTGTTCACCTGTGACGTGTGCGTCGTAGTAAACATCTGCTTGCGAATCGTTACGTTCGAGGACTCGGTGTGGTGTTGCTCCTCGTAACGCTGTGATTGTTCTGACGACGGAGCTGACATGTCACCGATCAGCGACAAATACGCAACGCACGTTGACTTGCCGATTTCATTTTCAGCCACACAGGAAATCTTACCAACGGTTTCTCTTGTTACCTTTGGAATAGAGAATACCTGACGTTCACCACTTGTGGACACTAAAAAGTTTCGTCCATGTACGGGTTGATCATTGAAAAACCACCGTATTTTTGGCGTAGGTTTGCCCACAATGATACACTCAAATTTCACGGCATCCTCCTCGTTTACAATTTTGTCCGAAAATAATTCTTTAAATGTGGGACACACTAGTTTTTCTCCAATTTCCGTTTTAGATGGTTGTTTCTCAATTGCGTTCACTGTCTTTACAATAAGATGCGAAAAACATTTTGCGTCACCGCATGAGTTGGACGCTTTGACCGTGTAAACTCCTTTGTCAGCATTCGATACATTCTGTATGACTAGTTTAACGGTTCCGTTTTCATTTTGAACCGAACGAATGCGATCGCTTTCTTGGATTTCTTTATTGTTTAGATACCATTTGATCGATGGTCTTGGATCGCCAACAAGTGAACACTCAAACTCGATAACACCTCCCTCGTCGGCCAGAATGTCACTTAGGAGACGTTCAAATCGAGGTGGTTGTTCAGAGGGCAGAATTCGATCGACCGGTGTACGAGAGGCTGGTTCCATTTCATTTAATGATGTCACCGAAAGCACGCACTTGCTAGATGCTTCACCAGCTGAATTTATTGCCACTACACGGTACTCACCCACATCGTCGAGGTAAGCCTCTTGAATAATTAACGAACACCGATCTCCTTGAAACAAAAGCTGTACATCAGCGGACTCCTTAACTGGACGCGAATTATGATACCAAATAACCTCGGGTTCTGGTTGACCCACAATGACACAGTCCAAACGCACTGATTTTCCTTCAAACACACAAAAGTCTTTCAATGGTAACTGCACGGACGGCTTTATTGGTTCCATGTCACTGGCTAGTTCTGAGTCGGACGTCTCGTTCGGTAGTCTACCCTTTACGGTGACATTACACGAACTGTAAGCTTCACCAGCAAGATTTCGAGCGGTCACTATGTAAACGCCGGCGTCTTTAAGAAATGCCTCCGGGATAACCAACGTTGTACGGTTTGGGTCGTACTGTGACTGAAACACAAAAAAATAATGTATATTCTTGATTTTGTTTAAGCTACGAGCTACATAAAGGACAGAGTATCTATTAATAAATGGGGATTTGGTAAATAAACAGAATTTATGTCATGTCTTGGACAAAAATGCAACAGACTGCGCGCGGCACATAGCCCACGCACAGACACATCATTGCGTCGCAACTTGGCAGCCGTAGCAGATTTGTGTGCAGCATATGTCCGACATTAACTCACTTTTAATTCACGACCATTAAACTGTTTTCCGTTGTGCGTCCAGTATAAGTCAGGCCGTGGGAGTCCTCTGACCTCGCACTCGAGTTTGATTGTTTGACCTACACGCGCCATGATGTTGGACAGAGGTTGTGCAAAATATGGCAGTTCGGTTGGTTCCAGTGCTGCATAAAAATAAATTTATTTTTATAAGTTATTTAGGTCTAGTTACCGAAAAAACTACTTACTTTCAATACTCAGGCAAGCTGCACACTGATCGAATCCCGCTGCATTGTTAGCCTTGCAAGTATATACAGCCTGATCGTTTAAGGTAACCACTTCAAAACGTAACACAGCATTTCCGTTATTGTAGCTGATCTGGTACTCTGGAAAATTGTCTATACACACGTCATTTCGGTACCACTGTACAGTTGGAAGAGGGTTTCCTTCCACGCTGCATGAAAACTCAAACGCAGTTCCCTCTTTGGCCAGGCCGTTTTGCAGTAGTTTACTGAAGCTAGGTGGAACCAGTTTTTCATTGGCTCGCGCTTCTTGTACGGACAATGTGGCTGTTGTTTCGGTTTGACCAACGGTATTAAATGCCCGGCACGTAAACTTGCCCGAATCCTCAGTCAGAGTTTCTTCAATGTACAGTCTACATTCGCCATTATCAGAAGTCCTATGGTAGTCCGAATTCGGTTGTATAGGAATACTATTCTTGAACCACTCTACCGTAGGCTGAGGATTACCGGAGACAGTGCATTCAAATGCGAATCGATCGCCCTCCTGAATGGTAGCATCACACAGTTGAACTGTAAACACAGGCGGTCTATACTCAATGGTCTTTAACTCCTCTTTGCGGCGCTCGAATTGTTGTTGTTGCAATGTTTCAGCGGCACGTCGATCCACTTCATCTTTAGACCTAGCTGCTGCTTCTGCTTCGCTCTTTATGCGCTCGAGCACAATGTACAAATCAGACTTGAGTTTAAAGAATGACTGGAACAGTGATATATTGTCACTGTAAAGTTTTACGGTTTTATCGTAGCCGTGCAGGGTGTTTGACAAGCGAGACAACTCTTTGAGGTCGGTGAGTTGACCCTGTTCATTTTTGCTAATGTAATTGTCAATTTGAGATATAAGCTCCGTGACGACAGTCGGGCTGCGAGCATGTGTCATTTGGTCACTGAGATTCAGCAAATTGCCACTGTGCTCGCGGTACTTGGATTCAATCTTCAAAAAAGGATAGTATATTGTTAGTTATAATTTGTTTTGTATATCTTATTTGTTTTTTTCATTACCTTTTCTGATAGTTCCAAATACTCAGACATGGGTATTAGTCCGTCCCGAGCGGCTTGGGCGCGCTGCTTTAAATCGTTCCAGCGCGTATTAAGGCGCTGCACTTCATCCTGGACAAGATCACGAGTATCCGGGTAAGCAGCGCAAATCGTTTGGGAGAAACTCAAAATGTTCTCCGTTCGTTTATCTAGAAGCTGTGTTGTCAGACGTAATTAGCAAATGTATTAGAGTGTGTGTGTGAGAGAGAAAGCGAGAGTTAATTACTAGCGAAAGTCACGAACGCACTGCGCGTTTTATGACTTTGGCTCAAAAATAGATTATTAGTTTCTGAACAGCTGCGAACATACTCTTTGATTTTCAATTTCTGTTTTCCTATATTTTCTATGTATACACTACAAATTATATATTTAAATCAGAAAGTGCATCACACAAACCTGAATCGTTCGTTCGAAATACTCGAATCCCAGTACCGCCACTTTAGCAGCCGCGGCGGATGGAAGTTGCTGACCATCCATTTCGTTTAGCTGTCTGTCCACATCGTCAATGTTCTTGTGCGTCTCTCGCAATTCCTGGCTGAATTTTAACACTTCACTTTCGCGTTTCAGATCCGTCGATCGTGTCTCGTTTTGTGTTTCGAACACAATTCGCAATTTCTCTAGCAGTGAGATCACACGATCGGTATCATGTTCTTTGGCACCGGTTGGCTCCTGGTCACGTATTCGGCCAATGATTAGTTCAGACTGCTGGATGAGCGCACGGAATTTCTCCATTATGTGATCGCGGAAGTGTTCATGATCGCGTACGAGCTGATCGATATTGTCCGTTGGTGAAATGGCTGCGGATCGCTCAAAGTAATGCTCAATCTCTGATCGAACGGCAATTATGTTCTCGACAAACAGTATGAGTGATTCGAGGAGGCTGCTGTAGTTGTAGCGCACATTTTCTAGTTTAACACTGATTTCGTTTAGATTATCGATCACTTGGGTCACCTTGACGCGGGTGGCCTCATCTTTGGGTTGAAGTGCGGTCGTTGAACGAATTCTCTGTTGGATTTCCTCGTGTGCTGCACAAATTTCAAGTAGTACACTTTGTTTCTTTTGTTCTAGGAATCTTTGAATATCTACTGGCTCTTCTGAGCTAACTGTAATGATTGGATAGAGCTGGGCGTCTAGCTTCGACGCTGTCGTTATTGTCTGGAGAAAGAGACAAAATACAGAAAAGATTATTATTTAATATAATTATTTTATATAAATACACATACTTGCACATTCTCCGTCATGATCTGATCCCACTGGTATTGGGTTTCGCGCTGCTCAATAATGCTGGACGTCCAATTTTCCCAACTCTCGGTAATGCTAAATTGCCGGCTACTGAAGTTACTTAATATTTCCTCTACACGATCGCAAGCAGTTTTTGTCTCAAGATATGGGTCTGCGACCTATTATATAAATAGAATATAGTTTTGTGAGAATTACGACTATAGAGGAGCGCACAACAAGATCGTATACGCGTACGCACGTAAGCACGCTGTTTGTGCGGTGTTTTTCGTGGTGAAAATAAAAAGAAAACGTTGAAGATTGGAGAACAGCCAGCAATATACTAAATGCTGGAACATCAACATTTGGGGAACGAAGCGACGCGGAGACGCAAACGCGACGTGCCACAAACGGACTCATATACACACACACTGACAGAAATACACATTGATCTTCTTTATTGCTTTTTGTGTTTTGTCTTGCTTTTGCTTGTATACATTTTAGTTGCTTCTTGCTGGCAGTTCTGTTAATAGTTAAACTATGTGACGACGAATACTTAGAATTCTCTATTTATTGTTTTTGGTAGTTACCTTATAAGATTCGGCCACAAAGCGCATACCCTCAGCTTTAAGATGTGAAAAAGCTGTCTTGATTTTACTCCAGACGGTGTTCAACTGATCCAGTTGATTCTGTTCGGGGGTCTGTTGTAGTACAGTAGCCAAATAGTCGAACATGTTCGAAAGACTATCGGCCAACTGAAGGATCTTCATGAAGAATGAGACTAGATCCACACGGTTCTCGATGATGTTCTTTAGGTTTGTCCAGTGTGTATGCAATGAATCCACTTTACTGTTTACGTCCTGTCTCTGTTGGTCATCCAGTTCGCCTAAGATTTCGGTCACAGTTAACAGAAGACTATTAATTTCGTTGCCTCTGATCTGGAAATATACATCGAAACAGGGTAAAGTTAGAAACGTTGTTATAAGTTTCCGTATTTGTTCTACATTACCTCTAAATCGGACAAGACCTGATGATGCAATTTAAGAAAGTCTCCGCTTGCCTCTGTCGATGCTCCAACGCTGTTATTCTGCTTGATAAATGCTTCGGCCACTGACACCAGCCAGCCCAGGATTTTGTTGTACCGATCTAAAAACGTGTTTAGCGATTCCGACACTCGAATGCAATGCTCACTATTCAATGAGCAGAGTTTTTCCAAGTACACCTTACGGTTCTCGATATCTTCCAGAACACGTTCAATTCCAGTAACGTCAGCATTAGAGCGACCCACTTCTTTCAATAAACCATGACCCAGTCGAATTGGTTCAGCGGTCAGCTCAACGATTTCGCTTAGCACCTTCGTTTGAATACTAATCGCTTCATGTGAACCTGAGGTCAGCTTAGACGTGGACACCTCTAATTCTAACTTATCTAATACGGACAAAGCTCGAATAGCCTTCGAGAAAAAGTCCTTTGACAGTACCAGCAGATGTTCTACATAGTCTATGTTGTCCAGATACTCAGTGCATCCGCTGAGCACGGTGTATGCCTTTGCGCAGGCTTCATCACCGGCAAAACAGTCGGTCGACATAAGCTTTTCGGTAGCTCGTGTTATTTTCAAAGCTTTATCTCGTAAACTCACAGCATCTTGTTTTAGGGCAACATAGTCCTGTAGCAGGTGTATGGCCGATGTTTCTGATTCACCCAGACTAGGCAATGAGCTTAACTGGCTTTTACGTTGTTGTAGAATACCCTCCAGTTCGTTTAGCTCTTTAGCGAATATGGCCAGTGCCAAACACTGTTCAAGTTGAATCTTTCGCGTTTGCCACGCCACCTCGAGCCCGTTGCGTCGATCATGCAGATCTTCTAGCCAAACTTCTACCTGATTCAGAGACTTTTTCACCTCAAGTTTAATGTGATCGGGTCGCGAATCCAGCGAGCCACTGTTTGAGATCTCTCGCAGACTAGCAAGCAGTTCGTTGCCCTCTTTGAGGGCAGCCATCACAGAGGCTAACACTTCAATGCGCAATTGCTTGAATTTATTCAGGAACTCCTGCACCGATTCAATTTCAATCGGAATCATTGTGTCGTGGCACGCCACCTCCATGGCGGACATTTTCCCCTTGCATGCGCAGATTTTCTCGTGAAAATTCGCGTTCAAGTCGAGAATGTATTTGCGTTGTTGCAGCAGCAGCAGGACATCTTCCCAGGCAAGACTCAGAGACTGGCCCATGGCGTCCAGCACCTCAGGGCCGGCACGATGCTGGCGCAGTAAGGCCTCTGCCTTGGGCACAAACTCATCGATGGGTGTGGCTTTGTCCTAAAAAAAATAATCGCGGAACTTAGTAATTAGTCTAGTAAACAAACAAATCGTGTGAATATTATAATTAAATCTTGGCTCATGTTATGCACCAGTTATTAAAAGCATACAAAATAAACATACTATACAGTTTATACATAGTATTTAAGTATGCTTCTCCTAACAACATAGAAACATAAAAACGCATATATATATATATACCTGTAACTGTTTGAACACATCGTCATGCTGCTTCTGCAATTGTACCGCTTCGTTGATGTTTGCGCCGAGGAACGTGAGCTCCGGTGCGATTTCCACAATTTTTATGTCGTACCGATCGCCGCTCTACAAGAAAATGTTGGGAAAATCACGATTAATCAGATGGAAAACCTTTTTACTATTATTTGTTGGTGTGTGTGTGTGTGAGTGAATCACTCAAAAATTGCGTTGTGTAAATATAGATTTTTGGGAAAATGTGCGCGCGTTTCTTCGAGACGTACGTCTTTGGCAGATACGTAATGGGATGTGGTGAAGTACTATAAATTCTGGTGGTTAAAGATTTAGATGTACAAACGATTTCATATATGATTTGTTTGATCGCAATGGATTTATTTAAAGATCGTCAAAATATAATTTCCAATGCTACATTTTTAATAAATCTGCTAAAGATAAGATTTATACAAAATAACATACATATTTTGTGTTGTTGATCTTGCATATTGGTTATGTTTTTTCGTACGATTTCACCTTTTCGATTGAGTTGTGATCGTGCCATTTATGGAATACGTTACTTTAATTTGGGTTTGCGTTATGTATTATGCTATATGCATATAATTATTTTTGTCTTTGTCCATATATAGTTCTAAATGTACTATACAATTGAACAATGTACGCACAATGTACATTATATGCTATATACATAATGTAATACATAAGGTATTGTAGATGTACAATTATTTGAACGTATATAGTGATGTGTTGCGTAAAGTGTAAGTAAATATTGTTTAATATTTTAGTGTTTTCGTGGCATCACATGAGCTCATTATTTTAACTCTTTCAGATAATGAAATTGATTCAAGTTTAAATAAACTTTTTCTAAAAGTACGGGTTCGAATGTTCCAATCCAAATATTTTAAATGTTTCAATCTAATTAATGACTATATATATGATATAGCTTATTGGGTTTCTGGTGTTGTTGACTATATATAACATACTGCAGAATTTATGATGATTCAGAAATTTTATAGTATTTTTTTTCAGAATGCAAGTTTTGTGAGAAGAATCACTAGATAATTTCTTTCCATTCATGTTTCGTCCTCTATAGTTTTCAAAAGATTGCACAACTATCCAAATATCGATTAGCCAAAAAATACGATAAGTTGAAATACACGATTGAACGTAACACAACTAGCCAACTAAGACAGGACCATATGGTGAAATAATTTTGGACTGCACGTAACTACGTCAACGCCATACTAAATGTATGAAATGTCACTTTTTACCTACCATACCGATTGGAAAAATTTCAGATACAAAATGAGGTGGTGAGAATGTTGACGATACATACTGTACATTATAAGATTAGCCAACTTATACGATTGGTCACACTCGAAAAGTTACTATTAGACGCCGAATTAGATTAGCAAAACTGGTACAAAATTCTGTTTCACAATTAATTTTTGAAATTATGTATTCCAAAATTATATTTATGATAATTGTTGATTAATTGTATTTGGTAAACAAAATTGTGTACTCCAAAATATTGAAAAAAAATGGTAAATAAAATAACTGATTTTTGTAACGTGTGTCGGTCAATCTTCATCTAGTATCCATATTATGTTAGTTTAATAATTTAGAAAATACCTTTATACATTATCAGGGCAACCAAAAATATGCATTAAAATACGTTTTAATTGCTTAAAATATGCATTTAAAATAACAAAATATTCTCAAAAAACAGGGAAATATGCATTTAAAATAATGTAAATATAGCGTTTGAGTTTTTTTTGAAGAAAGTCATTTTTTTGATTTACATTTTTACAATTTTTTTAAAGGTCTAGAGGAGGAACCCTGTTTTAAAATATATGACTTTCTCCTTAAATATTCCCATCATTCTTTTTGGCATATGTCTGGTGGGATTGGGGTGAAGCTTCGTTTGAAGGGTATTGAAGAGGAACTCCTGATAAAATATATGACTTCTTCACTATGTCTTCCCATCAGGCTTTTTGCCAAATGAGTCTGTACTTATAGG
>JAAAKO020038075.1:0-12468 GCA_010015015.2 Bolitophila cinerea
CTTCAACGCGAAAACTAAACAAGCAACTGATTTTACACTAAAATCGAACTCATTGGAAGTTTTCCAGTCCTGATTTTTTTTGTCAAAACACTCGCGACTAACTAATACGCGTTTCTGTTGATTTTCTTTTTACAAAGATCACTATAAAATACACGAAATATAGATTTAATACAAAGCACTTTTTTGGTACGTTATGCGTCTGCAGCTGTATGTATGCCGCTAATATTAGAAATACCTTTTATATTATGAAATATTTCAAATATTTACCTTTGTACTATATTTGCAATGTTGCAATATCATTCATCGAAAAACGCGATTCATCATCGAGCATATTACAAAATATTTTCTATTCTAAAATGATTTGCAGTCGATTTCCTTAGATTCATTTCGATTAATTTCAATCTCATTAGAATTTTTTCGATATTTTCGATTTAGTTTGATTTTTTTGCTTTCTTAAGGTATATTTAAATTCCATTTTATTGATTTTTTATGATTTTTATCAATTATACGTTCTACTTTATTTCCTCTTTAATTTTATTCAATTTTCAGTACTTTCCGATTGTACTTTTTGTATATTTTGGAATTGTTTAAATGTAACAATAATCAAATAAATACAAATATTGTATATTTCTTATATTACTACCTTACTTCGCGTATCTGCGCTGCAATCGTTTGTCGAGCCATAAACGTTCGCCTCGTTCGCCTCGTTCGCATACAAAACAAGCCCAATAAAACATTTGCATCGCTTTTATATTACCATAATAATATGGCGGGCCATAAGTGGCAAAATGGTCCGGAATTCCATCGCAAACACGGTGCCACATTCCCGCTGCGTCCCGCCAGCCGTCGCGGCGTCTCCTCACAGATCGCTAACGACGATAATATACCCCGATGTTGATACTTCGTAGTGTCGGTCGTCCGCCCTCTAACTCGACTCCCCGTCCGTCGTCCCCCTGCTGGCGCCGCACTAAAAACCTATTACATTCAAGTTAGCGGAAACACGGCGCAGCATCGACGCAACGGCGATGCCGACGCCACCAACGGTGCAACCAGCGCAGCGACGCCGACGCCGCGACGCGTTCATAAGCACATAAAGCGCGATAAATTCGTTGTTTCGCGCTCTAGTATTATATTCTCAACTATATATATTTGTATATCTCTATAATATGTTTGTATGCATATCTGCATCTGTACTATATATATATATATACGTATGGTAGGTAGTTATAGAAAATATATATGTTTGCGTCGAGCAAAAATGTATCCCGATATTATTATGCAGATAGTAACGGAACGAGCATGTGGCGGGCGGGTGTAACAATGTACGAGTACGAGAGTACATACATGTTTATCACGAAAATGTGCGGTTATGTCGAGAAAATATACAAACGCAAAAATGCCAGCGAATGCGGCCCATCTCCGCACTCGTCCTCACCGCCCTCCACCGCCCTCTCGACGCCCTTAACCGCCCATGCAACAAATACCGGATGTTCGTTCGCGTTCGGAGTGTCGGAAATACATACGTATCACTGTGTGAGGATATGCGCGTGTATACAGATACATTGTATTTTATATAGTTTAGGATATGTAGGTCGACGAGTCGAACATACAAAATTGTGAAAGTAT
The DNA here is from genome assembly GCA_010015015.2 of Bolitophila cinerea. Classification (NCBI taxonomy): domain Eukaryota; kingdom Metazoa; phylum Arthropoda; class Insecta; order Diptera; family Mycetophilidae; genus Bolitophila; species Bolitophila cinerea. Next base: position 1,627 of record JAAAKO020038075.1, read on the forward strand.
ATCTCGACAATATTACATTTACATATACATACACACAGACAGACACACACATACACACACACATACACACACACAAAATATAATAATATATATTTGAAGTACGTGCGAGCGATATGCGTGGAAACCGGAGCAAACTTTATGTTTGTTTGTTTTAAACTTAAAGCTTTTATATATACTATTGATTTTGCCGGCAAATTTGTTTGTGGTACGCCGGCAGACTCTCGAAAGGACTCTTGAAAGGAACGGTATGTTTAAATTACAATGCAGAACACACACAAGAATACAACATAATCAAATTGTCAAAAACTTGAAAAACGGGGAATCTGTCTGTGGTCGGTCTTGACGCAATCGATAATTTAAAATTAAATAAAAGAAGAAACAATTCCCAAATAACATATTAAAGCTTGATTTTGAATTGTACAGCTTGTCGACCAATTTCCAGCTCTAAAGAAGCTCTAATATCACTCTAATATTACTATTGTTTGCGAAAATAGAATTGATGAGCTATAATCGAGCTCTAATGGACCGTACATTACTTTTGTTTATGCAATATAATTTGATAAGCTCTAATGGAGCTTTAATCTGGCGGACATTAATTTGGTTTGAGAAATAAAAATAGGCTACCCTATAATTCAGCTCTAAGGACCGTACATTATTTTTGTTTATAGAATACAAATTGTTAAGCTTTAATGGAACTTTATTTGACCGTTTTTTGCTTTAAAAAAGTTTATTACGAATTTTTAGAACTGTCAGAATAAATAAAATCTATTTTTAATACGAGTTGCTCAAATAATAATATTTATCTTTAAAATGGACAATTTAAATTGGAAAAAATTCAAGAAAAGTGGTACTTATTCTCGCCAAGTAAAAAAAGAACGTGTGGCATTATTTGCAGAGGTAGCCAGAAGGTCAAAAGTATCTTTAGATATGGCAGAATTTTTAACAAATGAGCCATCAAATAGTCTATGTGTGCCTACAGATGTTTTAATAGAAACGGAAGAAAATGTGGAAGATGACAATATAATTAATGACGAAGTTGAACAGGTAAAACTTTGGGATGCAAATAAATAAATTAATATTTAGATATTAGATATATATTTTCCAGATGAAGGAAATATGGAATGTTGAAACGGCGTCGGACACAAACTTTGTTGATGATGATATTTGTTTAGATTTCCAAGAAGAATTAAGTGAATGGGCAAACCAATTTAATATCACACAAATTGCTTTAAAAGCGCTTATTCCGATACTCAACAAAAAACTAAAATTGAAATTACCATTGGATCCAAGAACAATTCAAAGGACGCCTACGACAGTACAAATACCTTTGGTTGAAATGGGAAAAGGTCAATACTGGCACCAAGGTCTAGAGACGTGTCTGCGAAAGTATTTCCGAACCCTCGACAATTCCATTCAGATTTCTATTAACATTAATTGCGACGGATTGCCAATCTACAACAGTTCAACGGATGAATTTTGGCCAATTCTTTTTAACATCCAGGAAATTCCACAATTTAAACCGATGGCAATAGGAATTTTTCATGGAAAATCGAAGCCACCTAGTGCTGAAGAGTACTTACGCCCGTTTGTAGACGAAGCAAAAAAAATTATGCAGGATGGCGTCGTAATTGGAGAACATAAAATATCCGTGAAGATAAGATGTTTCATCTGCGATTCTCCAGCTCGCGCTTTTATAAAAGGTATAAAAAGAGATAATTAATTAATTTTATTTATTTTAAATTATAATTTATCTACATTTTCAGGTTGTAAAAATTTCAATGGAAAACATGGATGTTTGAAATGTCGTACAGTTGGTGAATGGTCTAGTAAGAGTAACACCACTATTTTTCCGCGTACACATTGTGAATTGAGAACGGACAAAGAATTTCGAACTTACAGCATCTATGGAGAACATCACAATTTTAAAACTCCTTTGACTGATTTAAACATTGATATGATAAAAGCGTTTGTTATCGCAGATGAGTTGCATTTGTTGCAAGCCGGTATAATGAAAAGATGTTTAACTGGATGGACCTTTGGTACATTCAAGTGCTTCAAGCGTCATACCGAGAATTCAGAAGGCAAAAGGAGCGAAAGAAGAATAAAGTTTGATGATAAAGCAATTAAAAGTATTGAAAATCAACTGGAAAAATGTAAAATGCCGTCAGAAATTCATCGATCTGTACGTGGTTTAAATTGTCTTAAATTTTGGAAAGGACTTGAACACAGAACCTTTTTACTTTACGTTGGAATGGTTGTATTAAAGGACAATTTACCTTACGAAGTCTATGAGCATTTTTTGATGCTAGTTCTTGCGGTAACAATCTGTTCCACAGATTATTATTCCGATCTTCTAGACTTTGCGCAGCTGATGTTTAATGACTACATTGAAATGTACGGCGAACTTTATGGCGAATATTATATGACAAGTAATGTCCATAATCTCGTTCATGTAGTCGATGAAGTCAGAATGTACGGTCAATTATCTAGCATCAGTTCCTACCCCTTCGAAAATGCGCTGTATAAAATAAAACGCTCATTACGATCTGGGCGAAAACCATTAGCGCAAACAGCAAGACGAATAATGGAAACAGCGGAAATACGAGTACAAATAATAAGACCATACCCAACTATAACGGAATTTCCAAAATTCAAAAAAGCAAACGACGGAAAAAACATTTTACTTAAATTTCCAACAACTTCTTTGTTTTATTACGAAATCATTTTTGATGGATTTATGCTTAACCATGAATTTCACAATAAATGGTTTCTTACTCACGAAGATGAAATAGTCGGACTCAAAAATGTTATAGTTAACAATGGAAAAAATCCTCTTCTTTATGGGTATAGCCTGAAAAAAAAAAACTAATTTCTTTGAGGCTCCAGTTGCATCTTCCCAATTTAATATATTTGTATCAAGCTTAGAAAAAAATAATAATCCCAAAATATATAATTTTACCGACATAAAAGCTAAATTAATTGCTATCCATCATTTCAACAACAATTCTAAAAAAGAAGAAACTGTTTTTATTTCACTTATCCATACCTTAAAAGACAAATAAAAAATGTTATTAAATAGTTGAATGTATTTATATTTATTAAATTAATAATTAAAAATATAATATTAATATATTAATAGTAATATTGACTTCATAATACTTATATTGTTATATTAGGAAAAAGATTAATTATTAATAACATCTATTTCGTTTTGTACGTCTTTTAAAAATTGTTCATAATTAAAAATAATATCAGATGACTCATCTCCTGAATAATTTGAATTTTTATCTGAGACTTCGACTTCCGGATCATTCTGTAAAGGATCAAGTACATGCTCTGCGACAAATTCAATATGTTTTTTATCTTTTCGAGCTCGGCATCTGCTCGTGCTTGGCTTTTTGTATGCTCTCTTTGCTCTGCCGGCGGAATTACTAATAATGTCTTTGAAGAAAACAATATTTTCTGCAGTTGTATACGTGTTATCTGCCATCCGCGTCAGCTTATACACTAAGTTCATCACATTATCAAGTTCGAAAAACGCTGGTTTCCGAATCCCATTTCGAAGATGGCCATAAAATGAAAAAAGCGTGAATATTGATCTATCGAACATCATTTCTACTATTAAATATGCGCCATCGCGATATTTTTTTGTTTTGCTATTTTTTCCATTTAATGCCGTCATTTGGTCCAGCTGAAAAACAAATACAAACATTTTTTACTTAAAATGTATATAAATAATAATTAAAATATACAATTACCACCTTTTTAAAATTAACCTCATTGATAAGATTTATATTAAAAGCAATTATTTCTTCGACGGAATGAATTGTTTCAAAGTCAGTGGGTGCCAATTCTTCTTCTGATGTGCTGTCGATTCTGATCATCGTTTTCGAATTTGAGATGTTTGTCAATTGCACTTTAAGTGCAGCAATGCTGCTCAGAACCGTCTGTGTGAACATCCATAAATTATTCGAATCTAGGATGTCTTTCCAGCAGCACATCATATTTTTTAAATCTTTCTAGAGGCACATCAATTTTCGATGAAATCAGAAACCAATTTATCTATTTGTGTACTATCGGAAGTGGGACACAAAATCGACACATTTTTGAAATCGTCTACTTCTAAAAATGTCGTCTCATTAATCTGATAATTATTCGACTGTGGAGATAATGAACGCAAAATCTTGCAGGGACGAGTTAAGTCTTCCAACGTTTTTTTGATCTTTTTTTTTAAAACTGATTTTTGTAGATGGCCTACAACTGGATTAGGGGTTGAAGTTATTTTATTCACACCTGGTTTGGGCGTCGCCAGAACTTTCCAAATACTCGAATACTGTTTCTAGTATATGTTATTTGTTTTATACAAATGCAATTAAGGTTATTTGGGTTGTTAAATCAAACTAAAAATACTTAAGACAGTACGGGTCTAAAATTTACTAAACTATAACTGTTTCAATAATTAAAAAATATATTTTTTTTAATTTTTAGTCCGTGTAGAGCAATCCATTGTTTTTTTAGAATAGCATTTATATAAAATTATAATTTTCAATTAACAATTGAACAGAATTGATTATTAATGGAGCCAAAAATTCAACAATATTTTTAGTTTCGTCTAGAATAAAATTGTCTGCATTGAATAGAATGATAATTTCAAAATAATATATAATCTTAAATTTTCACTTCAGTATAATATTTATGTTGTTATTCTAAGCTCAGTGTATCAAGCTGTTAAATTTATGGGGAAATATTAGAATCAAGTTTATAAATTGTAAAATATATATTTATATAAATAATAACATATTACAAACACGATTTATTAAACTATTATGCAATCTATTTCAACGGAAAAATGCGAGAAAAAATATCTAGCCAATATGTGCTTTTCAGATGACGTCTTTGCATATTATATAAGAAGCTTTAATAAAGAATTATCTAAAGAACGTCTTTATTGAATTGTACATCTAAATTAGCGCAGACCAAGTACTTCACACATCTGTGCACACTAGGTCATTTTAACACCTTGGCCATAGTTTGCTGCCATTAAATATTTTCACTGTGGGACTCTCCAATAATAATTCAGCTCACGTACTAGTTTTTATGTGATTGGCTCTCTGCCTGGGTGTATGCAAATCAGAAGCTGCGCGAAGGCGACATATTACGCGCTTCTTCGCAGATTTATGGGATCCATGAACTCAGTTTAATTGTTTACCCATTATATTAGGTACTTATTTGACGCACGAAATTGGATAAATATTTAAATTATTTGTGATTGAGACGGTATTGTTATTTAGTTTTCTTGGCTTTATTACTAGACAGCGCCGGGTGGACCAACTTATACTGAACAACATGGTCAGAATTAACAATTAAACAAGATTGATTGATTGAGATAGTAACACACACTATGTCTATTAAAGGATATAGATATAGTCCATGCTAATAAAAATTCCTAATAGTTTGGAGGGACAATTATACATATCTACTGCTTCCGGTCTAATCTGAAAGAAGTTTAACAATAGGATTTGAATAGAACATCTACATGTTTTATTTTAAAAGCAATAGTTACATTAAGCTATGTTTACACGGTTGGACGGTCGGCCAATTGGTGACAATTATCTACCAATAAGTTGCCAACAATAAAATGCCTGCCAACGATAAATTGGTAGTTTACACGATTGTTAGAAAACCTTCCAATTCCATTGGCAGATCGCGACCTTTCAATGGCTTGCCAAAGGTTTTTCATCCAACGACGGCAAATGAAAAATTGTCCATTTACACGATTGGTAGATATAGTCTAGTGGAAAAATTGGCAGATACGCCGGAAAACGTTGGCAGACTGCAGACAAATAAAAATGCGATAATTTTTCGTACTTTTTTTGCCCCATCCTCATTCCTGGTTTTGATGGCCCGGGCTCGTTGCTATTAATGGTGATCGTTTTTATTATTGTCTTCCAAAGGTTGTCTGTGCACTAGAGATCTGCGCGGGCCTTATTTTGGAAAACACGACCCGACTAGAGGGTGCTTTTTTAAATCGACTAAAGCTGTAAGATTGCTGCCTACCCGACCCGCAGAAACCCATCTTTAAAATATATTATAAACCAACCCGCAGATGCCGCTGGCTTTGAAGGAAAAAAACCACCCGAGTTGACCCGAAACATATTTAATCCAACCTGTCTCGATATTTTTGTTTAGCCCGCTAAATGTGCGTGCCTGACCGCGGGTTCTAGACCACTACTGTTCACCTAAAAATTGACTCTTCCTTAACTTGTTCTTTGCTATTGTATATTACATTTTATGAAGAAAAGTCTACAAATTAGTTAGGCATTGGAAGATGTCAAAACTTTTCGCACATCTGACCTGCCAACACCTGCCAACGACTGCCAACGCCATAATCAACAGCCAATGCAGAGTGTTTACACGAAATGTCTGCCAATTGCATTGGAGGACAGATCTTTCTCTATTTAACGTCGCTTTATGTAACCTTGAGGTCCTTGTGATCAGACTTATATGCTTGGTCCCTTCCCGTGGTAACCGTATGTCACAAGTGCTGGCTCTACACCTAACTCGAGTGCGGAGAGACGTTAAACTCTCAACGTGCCATCTGCAATCCCACCCTAGATCTTTTCCAGACACGTCCTAATTTAATCGCCTACAGCTTTGCCCCCAGTCAGACTAGCACGTCCCGTACGGGATGCATTGGAGGACAGTGACCTTCCAATGGTCGGCCAATAATTTTCTTCCACCGTTGGCAGACAATTGTCCGTTTACACTGTTGGCCAAAATGTACAGCCAAGTTTTTGCCCAATATTGGCCGACCTTCCAACCGTGTAAACATAGCTTTAGAGACACAGACTTAAAAAAAATACGTCAAAAAATAATTAAAAGTTTATAAATTGTTTTTCTGCCCTATCATCTGCCTGTCCTGGCTATAGAGATTATCTTTTCCAATTGTCGAAGTCAACAACCTTGCTGGTTGCTGGTTGCCGATATTAAACATAAATAAAATAAAATATAAAGACAAAATGTAAAGACAATATAAATAGATTTTTTTTTCTATTTTATGTTTATATAAAATAATTAGGCTTCATTTATTCGTTCAATTTGTATTGCCGTTGTGGCCGTTTTCGATCCTGTTGAAAAATGTAAACTAACCCAACCCAGTTACATTTTCCCATCGGGCCATACTTATTGTACCGCGGAATATCATTATAAAAATAAATTATGGTCGTTGCTCCTTTTTTATGCAACGGTCGAACGCACACGCGTTTTAAATTACTTAATGATTACGGCGATTCTTCCACAGCATCCAACTCTCATCAGGTTATGGGCCCAGCACGCTTACATTGCGCTACTGTCGATGGCTTGATACGCGTCTTTTGCCCGTTCATACGTTATAAATCCGTACTTCATTCCAGGACCCTTGCAGTGAATAGTAACTTTCAGAATGTGACCGTAACTAGAAAACTTTTGATGCAAATCTTCCCGCGTCGTTTTTTCTTCGATACGACCCACATACACAATGCGTCTTTCTTCTGGTCCTTTTGTATGAGGACGATTCCGTTGGTATGAATATTGACAAGAATTATTATTTGAAAAGGTTCTTGAGTGCTCAGACGGTGAAGAATCACTCTCAGAGCGGCTCAGCGATCCATTTCGTGGAGAATTATAGCCTTGTTGCCTAGTATTGGCACCCACCACGTTGTGCTCCCGATTGATGTAATGGAAATTATTTGTGTATGGAGATTCACTCCGGCGCTCGGCCGCGTATTTATGGGGCTTGTAAGATGGGGATGCCGCGGCACTATTGTCATCGTATCCCGACGACATTCGATTCATGCGTCGTGAGTCCTGCGAACTGGATGAACTCTTAGTGTAACGAAATTGCTTAGTGCGCGAGTCTACGCTTCGCCGTATTTGAGAAGAAGAACTCCTCCAGCCATCGTCTATGTGATCATCACTGCTGTACTCTCCATCGTATTCAATCTCATCGTGGTCACTGTGATATTGTTGAAGTGTCTGTAGCAATGCAAACTGCAGCACACTGTCCGTCTGCGTACTTATTGTACGAGTCTTTGGGCGCACTCGATCTTTGCGCAAATGCATGATTACTTTGTCCTCGCCAAACTCCTTGACTATTCCCGCTGACTCTGCGGTTGCACTATGTTCAGTTCCATTGTCAACGGTATTCTGAGCATCTGTATTGTTTAAACTATTGCTTATCTGACTCTTCTTTATTATAACATCTTGAATGCTGGCAATCAGTGAGTTCCTGGAGATAACTACATTCTCACCGCAAGTATTTGCTTTTGCGATGGTATCACTGATATTTGTAAATACATTGGAAGACTTTAAACTAGTATCACTGTTGGTATTTTTATGCGCATTTGAATCGGGAAGAATTGAAATGTCCGTGTTGCAGCCCATCGACACAATAATAATTTCTTCGTAATTATTTTGAAAGTACTCACTTCCCACTTGAATGGTGCCGCATGCGCTAGGAATATTTTCTACCTTAATTGTTTGTGTAATAGGATAGTCCGCTATTACAGTCGATGGTTTATTGGACTGTTCGGCAACACAACGTTTTTTACGTTTTAGATATTCTTCTAGATTTAGTTTACGCTTTACTTTGGCGACTCCGTTTCCTTCTATGGGCAACACATCATCCTTTGTCTCACTTTCCGTATTTTCCGGAATGCTTTCTTGTGCACTTGGCTGAACCTTCGTGGTACCATGCATGGCATCGGAGATTAGAGCCATTGATGAATTGCTAGTTAGTTTTTTGGGTGTTATTTCAGTGGGTGCAATCGAAGACTCCTTGTTTACAATAACCGATTCCTGAGTTGTTATACTAGAAACCATACGTAAGTTATTTATTACTAATGGTTTCTTGGGCACAGTTTGTTGACGCTTAATAATATCGATGGTTTGAAGCTTTTCCTTAACAATAGATGCTCGGGGTTGCAAAATATCGACTGGAGTCGATCGAATTGGCAGTTTTTTAATAGGTGATTTAGGCACCAGTGGAAGAGACGTCATAACCGTAAGGGTTTTTTCTGCGAGATTTGATTCGATGTCCGTTCCAGTATCTTCATCTTCATCACTGTCACTTTCGTAAGGTCGTGCGCACATAGTTATGTTTTTTCCACCAGATCCAATTCCAATACGCTTTACAATAGTATTATCTTCCATTTTTAGTTCTTCTACTGAAGATGACTTTGAAACAGTACATGATTTTTCGAACGTCTGAAAAAAAATATATTTATTTACATTTTCTGAGTGTACATCATTGTTTTTAATATATCTATATACTTACATTTGGTTTACTGGTAACAGAGAGCGTTGGCATAACTTTAACATTTCGTTTTGGACGTTGTACGGTTGCCTTTGAAAATGGCTGCCAAGTAGGATCAATAGCGGGATCATCCTCTTTAACGCCTTCCACAACCTCTTCACTCAAATCCCTGCCTTTACCTTTTCCAAGTGATCTGGAGCACCGTGTATTGTACTTGAAATGGTTCTCCATAACAGGTGACGTTAAAATGGGTTCCATGGCACGACTAAAGTTCACAGTCGGTTTTGAACATGTAAGAGAACGTTTAAGCGGTGACGACAGACTACCGGCAGTGATCGTCACATCATTCCTGGACTGAGGTCTTGGTGTGCTCATGTTGAAATCTTCCCCAATAATGTAGGCGGCCAAATCGAAATTTTCGTCCTCTATTTTATCTACAATTATTGAAATAAATTTGGCAGACTTCTTTAATTGGTTTGAGTTCCTGTAATACCTTCGTCACTCTTGCAATCTGACTTGGTCCTAGCTTGTAGCGGTCGCATACCCAAGGTATCACTCAAAAAGTCCAGACTTTCGAGACTTACGCTAGCCATTTCAAATGAAGAGTCGTACCGTTTTCTTGGCACAGTGAATTCATGTTGTTTATCTGTACCGAGTATATTTGTAAAATTCGGTTGCTGGTCGCAGTTCTCCTTAAACGAGTCATAATCATCATCCGGATCCAGGTCGTCGGACGACTCAATGGAGCTAGATAAACTCTCATCGGCATAATAACCAATCTCGTAATCAGTGTAACAGCTGCTGATCGATGAACTGTAGTTGCAATCGGGATCAACCGATATGACCTCAACGCCAAGCGTTAGAAAATCTTCCATGATATTAGTTTTACTGCGGTAATGTAACTAAAATAAGAAAAACTATTAATTATTTAAATACTAAAAAACGCGGTTAAATTATCAATATTTAATGTATGTAACTCAAAAATAAAAAAATACAGAGTTCATTAAATTGTATATTCTACTTAAATAAAGGAAGGGAAATTGAGCTTGTTTGATTGTTTTGTGTTGGTTTTGGTATTGAGCTATTTCTTGTTTTTTTTTTCAAATTTAACATTTGTAAATGTTTGTTTTTTAATGAGATTTAAGCCATTTTTAATCTAACGTTTCAATAAATATAAGTTTACATGTCAGATTTATGAAATTTTCTGTAACTTATACTTTTTGGGGAAGTGTGTTTCAGGGTGGAATAATTCCAAAGACGAAATGAGTGGGTTACCTGAACAAAAAAAACAGGAGACGCCTATTATTACCAAAAATCAAATAAGGTTTATGATATAATTCAATTTTGTCATCCCATAGTCGTAATTAATTACAAAAAATGATTTAAGATTAAACTATATATATATATATATATATTAAAAACAAAAATTCAAAATAGTTTGCCTGTCACCTCGCCGATTTTGTTGATGCTGTGTTCACAAGGTTCGGTGTTACATTCACAAGCTTCGGTGAAAAGCACCGAAATGAAATTAGGCTATGTGATTGGTTATT
>JAAAKO020038086.1:0-12468 GCA_010015015.2 Bolitophila cinerea
TATATTGTCATAACCAGGCGAACAATTAGGCTTTAGTTTAAATAAATTACGATGTAAATCAGACTCAGAAATAGTACAGAACGAAAAACTATTATTTAGATTAGGACGGAATGAAATTAATAAATTAGACGTGTAAGAAGGTGTTATATATATTGCCAATTGAGATAAAATATTTATTAAAAACATCACACATTTCTAAACTATTTTCACAGAAATTTTTTTTATTAAAAAATGATAAATATTGGGCTGTATGCAAAAAAACAATTGCAATGAAATAATTGTAGGAATTGCTAATAGATCCATGGATTAAGAGCACTTGCTATTTTAGGCACACACAATTGTTACTCTCACAAAATGTTCTCACTGGAGAGCCTTGTAAGTCAAATAAATCATTCTACAAGGATTAAATCATTAGACAAAAATCCATTGTCCGTGGTCGAAGGGTCTCTAGAATCTCTATAAGCTGAATAGAAATTGTTTTTTAAAAAAAACTGGCTTGCATGGAGATTTGAACCGACTTTACAATACAAAGATAAACTATGAGGAAGCTTAAGGGATAGAAGAAAGCCAGCGACCGTAAAAAATGTATCTCTATGGCTGGCAACTTGCAAATTAGAGGTAGTAATTAGTTTCCACTTTTCTAATGCAAGTCCCTGGCGTTGCTCCATTTTGACTTCGGTAGCTTTTCTAGGGACTGCGACATTATATAAGCGATGATAAAATGTAATTGTTGATTAATACGTTTTATCCCTATAAATTCCCTGGAAAAGACTAGGTGAGTTAATTTATGTATAGCCACAAAGTAATTTAGATCAATTAGAATGGACATCATTCTTTTTAAATTCTCTATATATTAGTTTCGCGTGTCTGTGATTATGACAATGATTTCTATTATATTATCCCATACCTCTCATTAGAGGTCAACAAATACGGTCAAATCTATTAAATGGGCAAAAGGGGTAAACATTTTAAAGACACTAGATGTAATAGTGTAAGTAATTTTTGTAAAAAATATCTGCTTCTTTACATTTATCCCTTTGCTGCCCAAAAAATGTTAGGGGTGGATAAACATATACCAAGAATAAAAGAGTAGAGAATTTATATGAAAAACTTGTTTTTTAGGGTTGATTAATTTAAGTTTCTCAAAGGCAATATCGATAGATTTGTTAGGGATGTGGCAATAACTAGTGCTTTCTAAATTGAAAACGTTCACACAAATAAAGTTTAATTTAAAAAGGGGATTTGTAAAAAAGATTCCTTTTTTACGTATATAAAATTGAAAAAAATATCTCGGACCGGTCTTGTTCTGATTTTACTCTCGGACCGGTTTACAACCGGCAATGAAAAGACCGGTTAAACGTTTTTTCGACAACACAAGTCATATTTGTTTATCAAATTATACGCTTATATGTTACCAAACCGATATATTGGTTACGATAGTGACGAGGGAACAAACAGCCCGATACGAAAATGGCCCTCGAGACGATCCATGGTATCTTCGGAGCGTTTAACAACGTCTCATTCGATGCAATCCAGCTATGTTAGCGTTGTGCTAGCGTTATGAGTACTCTTGCTCGGGTCTATGTGCAATTGTCAAAATCCATAGATAAGAGGGTTCCGAAAAGTTAATAACTCTTAGAAAGACCACCCACCTGGACCACAAATTCACCAAAGCTACTAACGTCTTCTGGCATAGTGTCGAAACTCTTCATATACGCACGAGAGTCTTATCATCATCATCATAATAAAAAACCCAACTTAACATCATAATTCAAACAACAAGGGGTGGTTTTGATGTTTTATAAATAAATTGAGTAAAAATCAACAAAAAAATTGTAACTTTTTTGTTCAAGTGAAATTAGTTTGCTTAGATGATATTTGGTAGATGTCAGTCCACCCTCAAAAGATACGCATGGAATTGTCTTTTTTAGGCAATTGTTATTTGTTTGCATTTATCAGTTTTACACACGATGAAAAACCTAAAGTATTAAGTTGCACCACGTGCACACTCAATTTGAGCGACAATCGATTTTGATCAGAGATTGTGTTATACATATAACTACTTTGTACATTATGATTCATTATAAAAATAAACTATATTGTAATTAAATGTATAAAAGTATATTATATACAATAAATTCTATTAGTTTTTTCACATGTACTTCCTCCATGTGCATGTGCAATTGTTTATGCTTGAGATATTATCGTGTAATTATCGCCACCTCGTTTGGGTGCTATATGAAATATATAAATTAAAACATCCGCAAGATTATACGTTATTGTGTTTGTTCCTCGTCTGCACTGAGGCTAAGCTTTACATAATTAAATAAAACTATGGCATCCCATCGGATAATCGGTCTGACGATAATTCTGGCTTGTGTTTTAGTTTCAATTTCGTGCACTCGTCACTCATATCTTATCAGTCTATTATTTACTCAAAGTAAAATCGTTCCAGAGTTAATTCCGAGTCCACCAGCACACAAGTTGAACGTAAGTTGCACTATTCTTTACAATGCATTTTTAGCTAAAAAGTAATTTAAATTGTAAAATATTACAGGTCACTTATGGAATTGATACTAAAGTATACATAGGAACAGAAATGAAAACAAATAAAATCTCAACTGCTCCAAGAGTCGAATGGTACAATAAAGATGATAATGCTTTCTATACTTTGATAATGGCTGGTTAGAAGTTATTATATTACAATGCGGCATTTATCTGTGTTCAATATAATTTACCCAACCAATTCCAATAGATCCCGATGCGCCAACAGCCACAAATCGCACGTGGAGTCAAATACAACACTGGATCGTAGTGAATATTCCTGGCCAGGACGTGGAAAAAGGATATATTATTACTGAATATGAACCACCAATTCTGACACCAGATAGTGGAGTGCATCGGTACGTGTTTCTTGTGTACAAGCAGCAAGGCAAGCAGATGTTTAAAGAACCAATTCTAACAACAGCGTAAGTTATGTTTTTGTTTAGTACAACATTTTAAAAATATGTAAATAATATTGATTTAAATAATTTTCAGAAATTTTATAGATCGCATACAATTTAATACCATGAAATTTGCTAAGCGATATAGACTTGGTAATCCCGTGGCTGGTAATTTCTTTTTGGCACAATACGACGAATAAATATGCATTATTATTATATTAATAAAACGTTTTTATATTAACATTAAATTGAATATAAAAAAAATACCTGATGTGCACATTTTGGTTTTTTATAAATGTTGACAAATACAAAGTTAGCTTTCAAATGAGAATCATTTTGATTTTTTTTAAGGAATTGACTTAAAATAAATCAGTGAACTTGAGGTATTATTTAAATTCATTTTTAATTTTATTTGGTATATATGAAAATGTAAAAACAAATAATGGAAAATATATTTTTTTTAAATTTCTTGTTAATTGATAATAATGGAAATTTCCAGCTCTAAAGCTATTGAGTTTTTTCCTCATTGGTGAATAAGTAAATATTTTTGTTCCGTTTTAATTTTTATTTAAGTCAAATATAAATACCAAAACATGGTGTCACAACTTTTTTGAATGCAATCCTTGAATACAAGGCATATAAAATCCGTCGCTCCATTAAGTGGTATGTTAAGGTTTTAATATCTCTAATATTTTACTTGAAATCTTCAAGTTCCTCTAATTTATATACATAAACTTTCTGATATTTTTGTATAGTTTTTTATTGAGGTAAAGCCAAGTTAACGGCGTAAATGCTTAGTAAATGAATGTAGTGCTCACCTACAGATCATGCCTCAATCTGAAGCTAACTTTAGCATTAAAGTTTGAGTTTGGAATGATTTAAAAATCTTTTAAAAGTAATAATTTTTGGAAGGGAGAAATTTAGAAGACATCCCAGATGGATAGAAGGGTGTTCGAGTTTACCGAATTTCCTCTCCAATCTGGTAAGTCTGGGGCTGGTATTCTCTGCATTTAAGGCTTTTATTCATTAAGTATACCTTAGTATCCCTTGGGTGTTGGGAATGGCCTGCTGGAATAAACTGCATGTCGTATTATGACAGCTCTACGTAAAATTGAGAAAAACTGAGAAATATCAAAGTCAGTTCTAGAATCGGCCCAGTGAGACTTCAACTAAATCAGCGCTAAATTTTGGGCACCGTAACCACAGCCTATAATTATTCCATCACTTGCATCCTACGCCTCCATTGTGTGGTGGCACAGATCGATGTCGATGTCGATCGATTTTGGGTAATCGACTATAAGAAAATTAGAGAAATTCCAACGACTGCTTCGCATTGACATAACTGGTGCCACGAGAACCAGACCCACATCTGCTTTGAAATTGCTTTTGGACCTGGCATATCTCTTGACCCCTCCATCGAGGCGGAATGTAGGTCAGCGGCACAGAGGCTTTACCTCCAGTTGAGGTTAGAAGTCTTCATCAAAGGATCACACCTTTATATGGAGCAAGACCATCACATTTAGTCCACAATTTGCGATGCCACATTATTCATAATTCCGGGTTTTCTCTTTGGTAGGAGGTTTAAAATCGATATCCCCACGAGAGAGAGAGAGAGGATTGGACACGCAGTACACTGTCTGAAACTAGATAGGAGCGTGTGGTTCACCGAAGGTTCTCTCAAAGAGGTATGTTTTTCGCTGAAATTCACTTTTCAAACCTCTCCACTGCTTAGATTGATTGGATTAATTTTCGAATATACGGGAGGTGGACTTTTAAGGCTAAGACATATGCGGCACGACTATTTTTCCAAATATGGCACAGTATATTTGCAGCATAGCACAAATGCGGCAATTTTTAAAATGAGAAAATGACAAATGCGGCACATTCAAATGAGTGCCTCATTGTCCGTGCCGTACAAATCGGGCAGCGGCAGGTATTTTTGCCTATTTTGCCAAATGCAGCACATAGTATTTGCTTTATACGACAAAAAAGGCTAATCTAAAAATGACAATATGAAAAATGCGGCACATAATAAATTCTGCACGGATAAATACGGCTTTTTTATTTCATGTACATCGCATTATTTTATAGCTCTCTTGTAGAACTTTCAACATATGATTGTGGTGCATTTGCAAAACAACGATTCAATGAGCATAAAGTTCATGTTGAACTTAAAGCTCAATAAATAACATATAGTTTTTTTAATTTTTTATTTTCCACCCTTCCTCTATATGTGAAATAAAGCAATTTAAAAAAAAACTCTATTAAAAAGTTCCGCATTTTGTCAGACAAATGCACGGTAGCGCGCTAAAATAAATTAATTTACGGAAAAATTGATAGAAAAAAAAGTTGTAGGTGCCGCAATTGTCATGTGCCTTATTTTCCAAAGGGGCCTCGCCTCATTTGTCAAGTGCCTGAAATAGAAGTGCCGCAAATGTTTAAAATGTTTGCCTCATTTGTCCTGTGCCGCATCTGTCTTAGACTCATTTTTCGTTTGTCTTTGTCGCAAATGACTTTGCTGCATCTGTTTTTGCCTCAAAAGTCACACCACCGAATATACGTCTTTTAGATACAGAGGTTTCAATTAGGGCTCTACCGTTCCACTGTATTCTAAAATAATTCTTTTGTGACTGCATCCACTACTTTAATACCCTAATGATTTGCTATTAGGGTCTAGGAATTACAAAACATAACAACATCCCGAAGTGTCCACTACAAAGCTTTGGCTTGGATTATTCGTAGCCGCATTATAGTGATTTATCAACTGGATGTAATGGATCGTTGGCCCATCCTTTGTTAAAAAAATCAGGCTTTTCTCTTGATGAGAATGACTGCTACCTTTGTAGCATCTGTTGTGAATGATTTCACTCCTAATACCGTGGGTATTGCTGTTTAGCTATATCTGAGTTCTCAAAATTGCACCACAACCGAAGTGTCCACTACGCGGCTCTATATACAATATTATACAACCTCTGAATGTTGTAACTCGCTAAGACCATCGTAGGTTGGAAATCTGCTTTTCGTCTTGATGAGGATGGCCGACATAACTTTGTAAACTGATATAGACCTCCCGACTGAAGATATGGCCGTCTTTCTGGGTGGTTATTAAAATGTCGCGGTTTTAGAGTATGTCTTTAAAATCAAATTGGCGATATGTTAAAAAGTTGTGGACATAAAAATAAAATAAATAACAAAAAACAAGCAAAAAAGAGCAAAACAGCAAAAACAAGGAAAAAATCTTTTAATTTTTTTTTATTTATTTTCGATAGGGATTAGAAGATGCGCTTGTCTTTATTTGTTCCAATAGCCAAGCCGTTTTGAAATCACTGAGCGCTTTATATTCGCTTCTGGACTATACCGCTTAGATGATCACAGGTGCTACAAGAAGTATCTTTGGTCACTTAGAAATCCCAACAGGCAATTAACAGGAAGACAACTTACTTAGCCAAAACTAGTAGTAAAGCGCGGATGTAGACCGACTAGTAATCGGGTTATAGCACAGTGGGTCCACTTAGTGGATTACATGATGCTGAACCTGCCTCTTACGGTCATCCTTCCTATCAATATTATCAACTTTGACTTAGTTTGAACACATTTTATATAAACTCTTCAAACTAAAACTAAAATACTTAGAAATTGAATCATCGGTTTATTTTCTCTTCGAATTCACCGCAATAATTATTTTTAAGGTTTTAAGTGTTTTCTTCAATCAGATTTGTAGTGATGACCTACACTGCATGCAACTTGAGAGGATCGCAGAGTTAACTATGAAGTATGGTATGATTCCTGTATTGAGACCGTCTATCAGAAACGCGCCTACGAGCTAAAGTAGTCTGTATGAGACGGATTTCCCATCCCCTCATCATCAACCCCCAGTATACGTTGTTCATACTGAAATATTTCCATATTCATACTTGTTGGCCGTGTACTTGTATTTTACTCTAAAATAGGCATTGTTCTATTGTAACATATTGCAGCACCTAAAAGTGCATCCAATTAGCTGTATATCTCAAAACCCTAAACGTGCTCAGCTAATTAGGCATATCCACATAACATTTTCAACATTGCACACAAAGTTTTCTACATGCAGAATAAAGTATATTATGTATGCAGGTATACTATAATATATATATATATATATATATGTACCGAGTGCACCTGGTAAGTATCTGAACTGTAATATATAATATGCTAATATATACAAAGTGCATATATATATAACAAATTCAAACTTGCTTTATACACAAAACCAATTTATCCAACAGCAGATTTTCCGCACACGGAAAATATATATATAAATTTATACTCGAACAAATTTCCAGCTAAGCACACAGTTTTTGTATTGTTCCCAGGTATGGACGGGGCTTTGGCATAATTGGACCGATATTTGGCGAAAAATCCATACTCAACCAGCCGAACAGCATCTACGGAATGGTTTTCTACATTGTCCTGGCACTTTTGGGTAATATATACTACTATTATATAACTAAGATATACTTACAATAAGTATAGTAAATTTGTTCGTTATTATATAAAGTTAATTTATCTTACGTCTTGTGTGCCGCACCACGCCGCGGTCGCCGCTGCGTGCGTAAACGTTCGCCTGCGGTGAACCACACCGCAATTCCGCATTCACCTGTGTGTTTGTCTCTTTGTATAGAATATATATATATATATATATATATATACCACAGCAACGCACAGCACACACAGGTATTTCTCTTATACACGCGGACCATATAAAGAGATCAATACTCGTGCCCAATGAGCCGTAAAACAGTAATTAAGATCGGCCGACATGCAAATGTGTCCAATTCGCCGGGTAATTGCTAGTTCAGAAAACAGTAATTGTTTAATAAATTTACAATCAGGGGATTCGGTCTTAGCGTTACCGTTATACGTTTACTTTTAACATTATAGACAAAACCACTCGTCCGGAGCGGCGGCGGTGGCCATGGGCGCCCAAGCGAGTCGTGCAAAAAATATATATCAAGTTTATAATAATATATAATATATAATTCTAAGTGTAAACACTGGTGTCTTGTCTGTCTATTTACAAGTTACAATTTTACATATTCGGTAGTGTATTTCCCATAAAATATAGTGGAGAGTATATATGTATACATAAATAGTATATAAAACACAACCGTCCGATTCTCATCACCGTCTCTGATGCATAATTCAATTTTACAGATTTTGTACCCGGAGCCATTGCCGCCGGCGGCGGTGCCGGAGCAAAGCTAATGCTCTGCACAATTTCCAATTTGATGTCGCTCTACTTGGCGTATTTGCTGTACTTCGTTCTGGATGACTTTTGCATTATTTGCGTTGCCACATATGTCGTCAACTTTGTGCTGGGGATTTTGTCATTCCGCCAATTTAGACATCGCGCCCGCCTGGATCAGGACCATAAAGTCAAACGGCAGTAATTGAAGTGACGTCACGTCGTGTGTTAATGGTATTTTGTGTTAAAATCATTGTGTTTAGAAAAAATAAATGAAATATTTTTGGTGTTTTGGAATTTGTATCATTTTTATGTGGAGAAAGGTAATTGTAAATAACCTATTTTCAGAAACAGGCTACGTTGATATAGATTATTATTGAGTTTCTCCCACAATTCTAAGTGCCAAAGAAGTAATATGTCTTACACTGGCGGATCCAGGGGGAGGTGGGGACATATCTACTCCCAGGAAAAATGTTATCAATTAGAAATATTACATAAACCAATTGTATTCCAATTTTTATTTTATATATTAATTTAATTTCTTCGTACATGGTTATCGGTAGTCCAAATCCCGTCTCGGATCCTTAGACAATTGATAATTTGTCTCTATAGAAATTTAATTATTAAAAAAAATTGCTCTCAAATAAAAGTAAACCACAGAAACATTCTAAGGGAAATGAGAATTATTCAGCCAGTAGTAAAAGTAAGAGCTGAAGAATACCCTATTTGTTAGAATATTCAGGCCGTGCTGTTATGCAGATTGCTTGGTTTAATAAGGAATTTAATAATACAAAAAACTAAAAAAAAAAAAAACTAAAACTGAATTTAGAAAATCATAATCTTTTAAAACCGAAATTTTGAAACATTTTTTTTTTTAAAAACAGAATTTCAAAATCGTAAAAAAAAGTCAAATACTATCGTGACATTTTGGGGGAAGGACATCCCCCAGACCATTTTCTGGATACGCCTATGATGTCTCATCTGTTATATTTTGTGATGATAAAGTATTTTATTATATCTGACCATTGGCGTATTATTTCCTAATGTTGTTAATATGAATTTGTATGTAGGTGAACCTGTTTGACAGTGGATCATGTTAAACAGTGGATCAAGAGTAATATATTTAGTTCTAGCGGTTATAAAAACCTGAGTGTAACCCTGTGACGGAAATACTTGTAAATTATTCTCTTCAATTTTATTTATTTGCAGACTAAGGACTGATATAAAAAAAATCTAACTTTAAATTGCCCTAACTTTGAAACCCCTTATGCAATTTAAAAAAGCAAATTTATTTTGTGATTAAATAAGTGAACACAAATAATTTGATTATTTTTGTTTGTAGAAATCTGCCAGCCTCTCCGGTAACCCTGCCATTAGCACCTTTATGTTGGCTTCTGAGACATTCTTGCAGTCAGCATTCCATTTATTTCAAAAATCTTTTTCGTCTTTGGCTTTCTTCTTTGTTTCCTTCAGTTTTGTTTTGGTCAGAGCACAATATCTCTCAACACGCAGCAGCTCTGGACAATTTGGTGGATTGACTGGTGGATTGAAGTTTACCCTAAAAATTCTCGCGGTAAATATGAATCAAAAAAATTACAATAAACAGAGAACAATAATAAGACTAAATCTTAAGTGATATATCGTATTTTCTCTACACATTCATGTAGAGAAAATACGATATATCACTTAAGATTTAGCCTTATTAAAAAATTACATTCAACAGTTTATTATTTTTAATATTAATCTCGTTCGCCTAAACTCTTAAATATTTTGTAAAGTTTCTCATTTTTGTCAAACTATAATGCTTGTTCTCTGTTTTTTGTTATTTTTTTGATATCACACATTTTATATAAAATGATTTGTTTAAAATTGCAGCCGGATTTCTACAGAATTTTGTTTGCGAAATTTAGGTTTGCGTGATTTCTACTGAAGTTGTTTTTTTTGCATTTTTCGTACCCATATCATAAGGATGGTGACTTAATTTCAGCATCCTGATTTTTTGTTTTTGAACATTCTGTAAACATCTGAGTAAAGGTTAAGTCATTGCGATTGTTGGTTTCCTTATGTTATAGATTTACAGACGAGACAAACTAAAAAATCAATACTCACAGAAGAATGTATGTATGTATTGTATATGAAATATGTATATTTAACACATACCATAAAACTTTATAATATGTGTGCCAATAAATTCAAGATGACATACGTAAACACTTATAAGTATATCTATATTTGTATGTATATATATAGTTTTCAGACACATTAAAACATATTATATAAATACCACATGTGGATTTGTGATTAGTTAATATGAGTTGATATCGATATTTATTTATGTTAAGATCATGCGTTCACTGTGTTTGACAGCTTTAGTACCTATTAATTTTGGTAATAAATCTCACGGGTCAGAAATTCCGGTGATCTTTGTTTGATTATTCAAATTCTGTGAACTGGGTGAGTATTCTGTGTCATTATAGTAAAATACGTATTATATTTTTTAGAGTATTCTACCAGTTGGAGCAGGATATTTATATTAATTTCCCCAAAAACATTTAATTGTAGACAATGTTCAATTTGGCATTCATTTTTACCTATAATCATTTTTTACTACGTTGTAATCAGATTGGAGTTGTAAAATAAATGTTTAAAATGACCTGATAAATATATATATACTATTGAATGATGTATATAAAAAATTATGGGTAACAGGAAACAAATATTTCTTCATATATACAGGTTTCTGGTTCATGTCACGATAAAGTCCTGGTTTGATTTTTTCTCCTTTAGTAGTTTATAGGATAAATTAGGTTAACCAGTTTATTTTTTTTTAACTTTTCATCAAAAAAATGGTTTCATACTGCAAATATTTTTTTTTATTTATAACTTTAATTTTGTTTTTAAGAAGTATTTTTTAAATGTATGTGTTTTTAGTATAGTTTTTTTTTTCTCTCTTAAACGCACTCACCCCCAAAAACCGTTTGAAAGAGGATTTTGTAACTTTAAACTCCTCCCCGCATAAAAATGGTATTTTCTAGAAACAAAATGGCCTCGGTCATTAAAGTATACACTTACACGTGAAGCTTTCATTTTAGAGATTTCATAACTCCATTAAACAAAAAGTTGAGATGATATTTATATAAATTTGGCTTCTGTAGATAAAAAAAAATGTAGAGGTTGGGCTACCATAACCCAGGCTTCAATTTTGTGCTAAAATTATGACATTTTAGGGGTAATTCCTAAAAAAAAAAACAATTAAAAAAATGGTAAAGAAATTTTAAATAAAAATAAATAGTTAAAAATATAAAAGATATATTCAAAAAGTATAATATAACTTTTTTTTAAATTAGGGACAGTCAGACACACCTTTATTTAATTTGTAATCTGAAATTTAGATTTTTATAAGGATGATTCTAATATATTTTTTTTATATACAAAAAAAATTGGAATCTCTATAAAACAAATAAAAAAACATTTTGTTTACAAGAACATTCTATTGATTTTTCAATGAATATCATTTGTAACATATATTTTATTGTTAAAATATTTATTTTTAATATGTTAAATGTATCACTCTGATTCGTATCTTGATTATATTGCTTGTATTTTTCGTGTTTTTGCTTTTGTGTCTGTTTTAAAATTGATAAAAGGAAAAAACAAGTAAAACTATAAGCAAACAATCAAGGTCTAGATATTTTTTTGTTAAAAAATAAACCTGAGTACGAATCAGAGTTATAAATTTTATTTAAAAAAATATATTATATAAATATAAATATAACACATATAATTTTAACACAATATATAAAACTTAAAACGATAATGCAAATAGTTTTGCTTCTAAAAGATATGCTTCTAAATAAAGGGTTTTATTATGCATTTTTACGCAAATCTAACAAATAATCAACTTTGTTGAATTTTTAAACAAATACCGTTATGAAAAAAAAAAATTCTTTCGGATTATAAAATAAAGAAACAGTCTAAAAATGTTGTGTTAATGGCTGCAACACTGTGCGGCGTGCGAGCCTAATTTGCCATTCAAGGCAAAGTCCGCAAATGCCGCCCAATTAGAAATAAAATCTTCGATTAGTAGTCTCATTTAATATGACTTTTCCGCTTTGTTTTTAATTTCGACCAAACGATGACGATTCTGGCCACCCAAAAGAAAAGCTCTTGTTTTTTCCTTTTAACTTCTATATAAAAGTATTATTGAAAATGTTATTGATGATGATGATGATGATTGGAGGGGGAACCATCTCAAAGAGACAGGTCCAGCACGTAGGCCACTGAGTGGGCCCATTGTGC
>JAAAKO020038097.1:0-12459 GCA_010015015.2 Bolitophila cinerea
AAATAAATATTTTTTATCATTTCCATACATGGCCTTAAATCCCAGCTTTTGTACTCGCCGCCACAAAATTTGCCCAAAATGAAAATAACAGCCTTTGCACTCCGCGTTAGGAAAAAAACCTTTAAGTGATAATACGCTGGCCTTTTCGAAATCTGATATTACAAATTTTGGGTTGGGTCAAGGCCACGGAAACAGCACAATCCACAAATGGCGAAGAAAAATTCATCGTAAGCTTCTTTTGATTTTTTGTCCATCAAACAAAACACCACAGGTAGTACCGCTTCACGCTCCACTATAAAAAGCGTAAATAGCTGCCGCATTATTCCAGGCACAACCGCAAATGTCCCGTCCATCAACCAACAGGATGATGACGCCAACATTGCCAGCGAATGATCCGTTCCCAGAATTATGTTTCGACCTCCTGTAAATATATAAAATATAAATGCATTATAATAGATAGAATATAATAATAAAAATAATAATAACTTACCATTAAATGAGTCATCCGACAAAACAAACAATTCACCTTCAATTGTTTTCAGTTCATCTGGAATTTTGATGTCTTCTAGCTTTTGTGGCTCTCGAATTTTGTGAAGGCGTTGCCGTTTAATTTTTTGTTTCTGAGCCTGTTTCGAAGGAAGAAATACGCGGCTAGACTCCGAACACTGGACCTCACTTGTTCGGACTATACTTATCGGGGCACTTGAAGTTGTTCTCCCGAGAGTTCGAATTGTTTGATTGGCCAAATGAACATGAAGCTCGTGGGCGTTTGGATCGTGAGTATGGCCAGAAGGTTTCACGATTATTTTATATTCATCCCCGTTCAATATAGTCGAAACTCGCCCTTTGCACTTCGATAAATATTGTCGGTCACAAATCCAACGATGCTTATTTTCGGTTTTTCGCTGCAAATGATATGTATATCCATCCACTACCAGTTTATCACCTCCTCGGTTCGATTTCACTAATTTTATATTTGGACAATCCATGTTATATCAATTTTACCGCGATCCGTGCGTTTTGTTTGCAAATTCGATTATAAATGATTTTTTTATACATTATGCTTTAGGCAAAAATTATATGAAAAAGTCAACGACAAGTTGATGAAAAAATAGTCGATGAAAAAACAGTCGATGAAAAAACAGTCGATGAAATTCACACGACATGAAAAAACAAGTAGGCGAAATGGCAGAGTAGGTGAAACGGCAATTTGTAGGTGAAAAAAGTAGGTGAAACGACCCGTTTCCAAAAAATCGCGATCGTGCACTCTTAAAAGACGTTGGTATAAAACCAGAAAAAGTGAAAACCATGACACCGCGTTTGAACTCACGAAATTTATTCTAAGATTGCTGTATGCTGTTTTTGCCATGAATTAATGCAAATGAAATGAAACATACAAAATATCAACATTAGAGAGATAATTGAGTTCAATACTGTTTATTAGTTTTTCAAAAACAAATTTCATATTGTACGCAATCCGAAAAACGTCGAACTTGAATGGTTCAGTCATTTATTGGGACGATACTGTGAAACATTCGTGTTCCGGTAATAACGTTTACGTTCTTAAAAGCGTTTTTTAATCGGCGATCAATTCTTTTCAACTCTGTTTCCGAACAGAAACGGAAAGCAATCGCTGAATCAGCTAAATTATTGGCCCATGAGTACAACTCTCGTACGTTTGTAATTTGGTGAGTATACGGACGCTGTAAACTTGCCTTTGTAGCATTTCTTTTAAAGGCTCCACCAATTCCATCGCAAGGACCTTTACCGTGTGATTGTAACG
The DNA here is from genome assembly GCA_010015015.2 of Bolitophila cinerea. NCBI lineage: Eukaryota > Metazoa > Arthropoda > Insecta > Diptera > Mycetophilidae > Bolitophila > Bolitophila cinerea. The sequence continues at coordinate 1,784 of JAAAKO020038097.1, forward strand.
AATCGTCACAATACCCACACAAGACTCCATCGATTGCGCGGATAGTTCACTATCATGGCTCGTTGGTCAGCAGTACGCAGCCATGTCAGTGAAATTTACAATTCACATTCAAAAGAGAGATGCAGGAATTAGAATATGGAGCGTGCGCAATGCGCACATAACGAAAAGTGACTATAGCTATATAGTATTTGTTTTAACGTTCAGGAAATATAGTTTGTAAGAAAAATCGGTATGTTATAATGTTTAGGATGTTTATACAAATGTATTAATTTATATATATATTTATTTAATTGGAAATATAGGCCTTGGGCCGCTTTACGGTCACCGTATAAAATAAACACTTGTGTTTTATTTGGGACACCGGCTGTCTCAAAGGGCACCTGCCAGGACAGGTGCTACATGATGTTGCGAAAAAATGCCATTCTGTATCACACCCATGGATAGCTTTAAACTGGCACAATTGATAAAAGTTGATCTTATTTTTATATTGAGACCCAGCGCCATCCGAAAAGAAAACTATTATATTGATGGTTGCAAGTTGCTCCTTTAAGTATAGCTAATTATAACCAGTTGAAATTGATAAACGGCGCAGTAGTTGTGTTTGAGGCTTTCGGCGATGATAAGGAGACTTTTTTGTTGTATATCTCCTTTTCCATCTTTGAAGTATATTGCAAAGGGATGTATGGTGCATTGTGCATTGGCCCAATGCCATCCTTGAACAGCGTCCTATAAAGAGAAATATTAATAAAAATGACAAATAATTTGTATTTATATGAGCCATTATATATTATACTTACTTGAACAACAAATGAGAAATTGTCTGCAAAATCGGATATAACAATGAATTCACCTTGTTCCAATGTTTCTTTTCGTTTCGTCAGATAAGATGCCTGTTTCTTCGAAATGTAGTCATGTGGAATCAGTTCGGCTATTTGAGAGCTGAATGCGTTAATAAAAACGTCTGCAGACTTTTTTATTGTTTCCAATGAACATCTTCCTAAATTTGAATGACATACAAATTTATATAAGAGCTATAAACACGTTTCTTAGGAGGGCCAAGGAATTACCTATCTGAAATATCCATTGCTTATAAGACACATCGTCGATCTCGTTATGCTCAATCACTCCAGTCAGATATTGCTCCATTGCATCAATTCCTGGACATTGATCGCATACCATCAAACGACATTCATCAGTTGGCTTAATACACATCATTTTAGGAAAGAGATCCCGCTATGATTCCATCTTAAACATTCTCTTCATTAACTCGAATATCAATTTAGCATTTTGATGGTATTGGCATACGCAGACGTTATGTGTTCCATAGTTATGGATGGCAAAAGACACTCTTTTGGTCTCAATGTGGCAAACGTCGAAAATCCATTTTTTTTATTACCGATGTTTTCACGTTTGAATAAAGCATATGAACTAATAAAAATGTGAATTTTAGGCTTTATCTAAATGGTTATATCTTTTATGTCCAGCGAGTCTCCATCTTTTTGAAAATAGCTTTGAAAAGATAAGTATGTGTACTTTTAAGTAAAAAAATATTAAAAAAATTGGTGGAGAAAGTGGTTGAAAGTGGCTTCAAAGTGACATCAAATTTTACCTATGCCAAGCTTACAGTCATTGCATTAAATAACGTAATCCATTTTTTTATTATTATTTTTAATTAAAAACCTTTCCAACAATACCAAAATTATAAAAATAATTTAAGATTTGGCTAAGTTATGAGAATTTTTTTATTTTATTTCATATTTTTATCACAAAAAATTGCCACACGATAAAATGGATATAAATCACTAAATCGACAAACGGTTCAAAATAGTATTCTAAAATCACGATCATATCAAACTGACAAAATTTGATCAAAATCAGAGACCGAAAGTTCGGATTTTACCTTTTTACACAACCCTTAAAAACCGCGGATCGAGGAATGTGGAATAGGTAGTACTTTATGACCAACACCTTATTGAATTTTTCTTTCCAAAAACTACCCTAGAAAATTTCGGATTCAGGGATTTGAAATAGTACTCTATGGCAGTACAGGATGACAACAAACGACTTCAAATTTATTTTTAATGAATAGCAATGGATAAATAATTAGAAATTTCTAATTATTTTTGTTTTGTGAAAAAATATTTTACAGCATGGCAACATTTTTTTGTTTTTTTTTTTTTGACACAATATTTTTTAAAAAGGCACGATTTGTGTGACTTTTATATGATGATCAAAAAAAGTTCGAAAAGGATAAGGCAACAATATTTTTATTGTTGCATAAAACATATTTTAATAAAAAAATATAAATAAATATTAAAAAGCAAGAAGTTAGTAATTAATACATTTAAAAATACATATTTCTATATATTGCTCAGACATGTTTAAACTTATTTTTGTATGTAATAAGTTATTTGTTAATGCATTATTATATTTTTTTTGTGAGTTTAATCAAAATATTAATAAAAATATAATTCCTGATATTTTATTTTTTTTACCCTTTGTCTTAAAATTTTGTTTAAAATAGTCAGTTATAATCTTTTACCTAAGTATCTTGCTGGAGTATCTTCCTCTATTGAAACTTTGTGTTTTTGCCAATAAAAACATGTAAACATAATATGTTTGTAAAAGGTAATTTTGTAGTTTTCATTAAATTTTTGCTCACCCCTAATGAACAAGCCATGCAGCAGCAGCTGAATTCTGTCTTTTGTGAGCTTGCTCATATGAGCGAAGCCCAAACGGCGAAGTATGCGGCTCATAAATGGCGATTCTATCTTGCATTTTTTGGGCTTGTGAGGTCTCACGAAAAATGTCAAATGCTCACAGAAATGCTTTCTTGTGAGTTGGTGCAATTTAATGTGTCAAGTCAGTTGCAATATATTTCTGTTAAAATATATACGCAAGAAATTCAACCAAATGTTTGTGTTGATATATTTGATTTTTAATATTTCTTTTGGTGTTTAAATAGAAATGAAGAGATGCCTTGAAGAGATCGGGATTTTTTGCAGAGCCGCCAAGAAATACAAACCATAATGGTTATAGGTTATATGGTTATATATATATCTGTTTTTTTATTATTTGCAAAAAGATTTCCACATATTTTAAGAAATATTAATGTTTTTTAGGTTTTGAAGTATTTTGGTTCCATCATTAGTGTCCAGTGTTTAATTAATACAAGCGGTGGTAATTCAATAAAAAATTAGGAAACAGCACAATATTCATATAATTGTAAACAAAAACAAAACAATATACGATTTGTTGCTGTCAAAACTCATTTAATGCAATGGCGAATTGAGATTACAAAGCACACTCCCTTTTCAAGATAGAATCGCAGAGCGGCGAAATATGAGCCCAAAAAGTGAGTGAGCTTGCTGTGAGTAAAGATGTCACTCACTCACTCACTGTTGAACACCTTTTCAAAGTGCTCTATATCCATATGTTGAGCTTCTCACCATCCATGGAGCCTGAGCATGGCGCGGGACAATTTAAATTTGAGTTCACGACGCTCAGTAATGAGGCGCTATGACTCGTCAAAAACCCTGTGTTCTTTTTCTCTATGCCGTACTGCATCGAACTCATCTCCACTGCTGCGGAAAGAATTACATATGCTGTCCCACCTATCAGACAGGCTGTGGTTGATTGATGTTTACCAGTGCTACTCTAGTCTTCCCTGCAGAACCGTTGCTTGACCTCATGGATTTTTAGCCTAGCAAAATCTGGAGAGTGAAGCAATCGATTTGGTCGTCTATGTATAACAGCAGCCATTCGCAAACGAAAGGTTGCTGCCAGAAGATGGTGGTCGCTCCCAACGTCTGCTCCGCGACTATTGCTCACGTCCAATAGACACTTTCGCCATTTTTTGGTGATGGAGATGTGGCGATGACTGATGAAAATTTCTGGCAGGCCTTGTGGAGAAATAATGTTCCGGCGATTTCTAGAAGTTGCGAGTTGCAAAACTCAACAACTAAATCGCCGTTTATATACCTACTCCATAACATGGGTCAATCCTTTGGGTTGCCAAAAGTACTTCATAGAACTTTGGACATGAGGTCCGATGGTTTAGTATGCGCGTAGCGTTGGAAGAGCGTGATGCTATACGTATCTTTGTTCTCAACCTAGCAGTCATGATCCTGCCCGAAACAAAAGTCTCGAAAATCAGACTTGCTTTGGCTTGCTGTGAGAGCGCAATCTCTTCTTTACGAGAGAACAATATTATGTAACCTTCAGTCTCCAGAAGCGGTAATCCGAGTCTCGCTTAGTCCAAGAACCTGTTCCGTTTCTTCGCAGCGCCCATCCATCCAAAGTTCTAACGTTCCAACTCGTGTCCGGTGTTTATAGCCAAGGTTCGTTACAATGTTTTAGTCCCCACTTACAAATTTAAAAATACTTTGCTACAATGTAAACATTTTTACTTTGTAGAGTCCATATTTATTAGAGTGTTCTGTGGGCATACGAAACCTTTTTTTCTTCCAAAACCGATTTTCATGGCAACGTTCAAGCCTCTATCAAATTCCTTAAGAACATTTAATACCGTTTTTTTGTGAAACTTTTGCCTTGTTGACAATGGTTTTCTGACTCCATCGGGGATTTTCTTTAGAAAATCGAATAAATAATTTGCGTCTTTTCACTTCCGATGTCATAACTCAAACTTCAGTTTACATATCGGAAAAATTCTAACCGCAATTTATCAGAAATTCTTTAACGCAAAGCTTAATGTATGATTTTTGTTTGTCTGATTGGGAATTTTGTTTTTATAACAGTTCAAAGTAAGATTTTTTTGATCTAGTAGGTAATTTTTAGGGTAAACTTTTTTTTTAAATAAAAATAGAAAAAGTTTAATTTCAATTTTTAATTTTAATTTTTTTTTTAACTTTTTTTAATTTATAAAATTTAACATACTTAATTAAATACAAAAATATAACCATATGATTTTTCAATTAGGCTCGCTATTAAAAATATTATACAAAACGCTTTTTTTAAAGCATTTTTACAAACACGAAAAAAATTACGGATAAAAATATGGCTATATTTTGATTTTATTCTAAAGTTTGAATTTTTCTAAAATAGTCGACCAAATGCGTTTTGTGCCGCTCTAATTTTGAGACACCGAAGTGCCTCTCCACCTGCTACCTGTGACAAGGTACCTAATTAAGATTACGACATATGGCACCAGTAGTCTATAATAACTTGGAATTGAAAGCCCCCTGTAAACCCCCTAAAGGAGAACTTCTCTGCCACAGTGCCTCACTGCTTACCTGAAAATAATTAGCACACTTAAAATCGACAACGAGTGATCCTCTACCTATGCGTCATTTCGGGTACTTATTGAACGACCCTCGTATTTCGTATATATACTTTCTTTGGGATTTCGCGGTCCGACTCTCCCGCGTATAAGCTGCCGTTTATTTTAATAGGTGTGTGTATTTTAAATGTTTAGTGCACGGCTTTTAGTAAAAGTGCCGTACATCCAAGATCCAAGAGACCGGTCGTCGCACACGTTTGCTTTTCTCTGTGTTTGTGAGTGCATATATATATATATATATACAAAACATGTGTGTATGTGTGTATGTGTGTTGTATATGATTGTGTGGCATATTAGCGCCGCACCGCGCTATGCTGGCCATGAGTTTTTGCAAAAATAAACTTATATTAATCTATAGATGAGAGTGTGTGAGTGTGAGTGCGAGAGTGAGCGAGATAGTGAGAGAGAAGAGAGTGATCCGCGTGCAAGCTTTTTTGGAATCCGCAGATGGAAAAGCGTCCGTTGTTGAGCTGCGCGCGCTGCGCCTGTCGTCGCAAAACGCTCGCTATTCAGTCGTCGTAAGTCGTGACTCGCTAGTCGTTATAACTTTTAGTTAAGAGTATTGTGTGGTGTGTGTGGTTAGTCGTATTCGACGCGTTGCAGTGACAGCACGTGTGCAGTGCCTCTCGTCGTCGTGTTGTCGGTCGTCTCTCGTGTGTGTAAATATATTATATATATTTTTTCTTAGTCTATCGATCTTGATCAGAATCGCCGTTCTTCGATCGAATACGAATTCGTTTTACAAGTGCGCGAATGACAATAATAATAATTGTCGTAGGTAGAAGAACTCGTAAATAAATTTAATTTAAAAATTGAATTTGAATTTAAGATACATAATTTAAATTTAAAGCAACACGCACACCTACACACGTGCAGCATAAATGCGCGCGCGCGCTCTCACGTCAATCGGCACTAAAAAACCGTAGGTACGCTATCTAATTTTTTAATTAGTTTTTTTTTGGTTTTGCTGTTGGATTTAATATTGCTTTTTGCATAAGTGAATGTAGACACGCACTAATTCGTTGCCGTCGTCGTCTTTTTATATTATATATATATATATATAGTTATATATGTGTGTGTGTGTCTAATTATTACACAATTATTATTAAAGAGTGTTCGCATTATTTGCTCTGCGAAAAGTGTTCAAACATTAGCAGCTAGATAAAAAAAGAAGAAGAAGAAGAAGTACATAACGTATAAAAGTGATTCTATACGCTGGCGCAGCGGCAGATAAAGTTTTGAAGATCATACGCGCTCTTTGCGCAAGCAAATAAGACGTTTTTTGTTTGTTTGTTGGTTGTTGTTGTTGCTGTAGGTTTCAGGTTGCGAGTACATATACATACAACATATATATACATATATATATATACATTATACACGCACGCACACAGCACTTTTTTGCAAGGTCCCCAGAGTGTATCCGCGTGCAGAGGAATGATCGCATAATACGTTAGTTTTGCAGACGCAGCAAATTCTATTATATTTTAATTTGGTGTCAGAAGCGCAAAAGCACACGCATGTTAAACTTGCGTTTATATTAAATAATATATAAACAATAAAAAGACGTTACTTATTTTTAAAGTGTCGCGCTATTTTATTATAATTATCTCTGTTTATCAAATGTATAATATAGAATCTGTGTGAAGTTCATCAGTGCGCGTTCGTTGCCGTTAATGTTATATAAATATATAGATATATATACATTTTCTAAATTGAAAAGCGTCGTGTGTTGTTGTTGTTGTTGTTGTTGTGTCTGATGATGCTTGAGTTGTGAAGAATCCTGGCGCGCGATGATTGAAATTCGATAACATAAAAGAGCTTTTGTGCGCATGTTTGTACACATTTAATATATACCTACATATTTATATATATATTTATATACAACATATAAAAACACGCCACATTACGGATGAAATGATTTATAACTGAGAAAAAGGTAAGTGACACATTCTTATATACACAGACACACACGTTTCTTTAATATAAATACTTTGGCAAAGAGGCACGACCGGCGCATATCGTATGTCTTTTTTTTTGCATATATACTACCTTCATGAACCTAATAAATACAGGGTGTCCGTAATTGAACGTCATCCTTTGGACCTTAGTAAAATATCGATAGTTCTCGATTGATTTGACATTTAAGTTTGTAAAAAACTTTTTCATATGAAATAAAATAATAAAATAAATAATTTAAATAATTAAAATAATAAACATTTTGTATGGAAGCTTTTGTTTCGTTTGATGTCTAAACCTGCTTTTAAACCAGTTTGCTAAACGATTTATTTTTATTTAATTTTTTTTTGCAATTACACACCTGTTGGACAGCAAGTTCAAAATCGTTTTATTTTACTAGAAGTTGAGCTGAACTATAGTGGTATTAAACCGACCACTAGCTCTCAACTTGCTCTTATAAAGATTACGGTAAATTTTGTATTTAAATGCAATTCGACAGCACTCATTGAAAGTTGTCAGCACCAAAACCACTTAGTGGGCCCATTGTGCTATCTTTTATAACGTTTTTAATGTTTGATAAACACAGGAAAAAGGAAAAAATGGAGCTGGTAAAACGCCAAAGATTGTCTACAGTGAAGTACAGATTGAACTTCTGGTACGAACTAGTCATAAAACGTCAGCAACTACGAAAACATTGACTTGGAAAACGATGAACAAACTAAAAAATACGGAACAGCATCAACGACAATAAAAATTGAACGAAAAAATACATTTTTATTACTATATATAAAAATTATATATAATTATAATAATTATTTCTGTCTTCGCACCGTCTTCTTACTTATGATATTGTATCTCTGTTTTCGTACCGTCTTCTTCCTTATGATATTGTTTTTACAGCGGAATTAAGCATATTTTTTATGTATATGTTTAGTAATGTTGTTGACAACGACAATTGAAAAAAACACTGTCGCCATCGCTTTGACTTCTTCTTCATATTCGTACATGTAGTTATCATTATTTGTCAATCAAAACGACTATACTAAACTTCGATTGAAAAAAAAACTATTCGTGAGTTTGGGAATGAGTCCTCAAGGTTAGAATCTACTTTGAGTGAAGAAAATTACCCTAAATAATTTATTTATAATTCCTTTTTGGGGGCCAAAATGATGAAAATGCAATTACGCAGATAATTTATTTAAAATTCACTTAATCTAATTAAATTGTCGTTCTTTTGTCCTAATATGGGTTTTTTAAACAAACTTTGACCTTCCCCATCAGCACCTCATAACACCTTATAACAAAACTGTTAAGCCACTCCTCTTCATGGATCGTTACGTAATATATGATCTGCCCCTTATTGGGAGGGTCGGGGGTTGAAATGTATTGGTCATTATTTTTTTGGAAAAATAATTTATTCGATGTATTTTGTTAATTTATTATTTGTCTTTAAAATGAAGAAGTTTCATACAAACCTTAAATTTATTAATATATCGAGAACTATCTATATTATTTCTGGTCAGTCATGGTCTGACCAATCTGCCCTCTAATGGATGACATTGACTTACAGGACACCCTGTATACATATACTATTTTATAAATTACATTATATTCGCAGCGACTATTTACTTTTTTGCTTAATCGCTCGCGTGGTTTTTAAAGTTCTTTTTTATGTTGTACTCGGGCTCGTTTTCCAATTGAATACACGTCTTTGCGCTTCGCGACTTTTGCGTGTGCACAGGTTTTGTGTCGATTCGACAATTTATTCCCTGGGCGAGCAGACATACGATGTTATATAAATGGAAAATAAATGACTTCAATGAACGTGTTTATGTGAAAATACATATACAGGCACAGAAATATGTATATGTGTATACTCAATAATACATACCACGCAGTGGCAGGCCGCGTTACGTGTTACTTATGTGTGCACACACACACACACACACACTTGCGAATTTAGTGTACACGTTTTGTACAAACATATGCATATTTTAATCTTTCACAGAAATTAAACAACATAAAGGTACGTGAACGGCGGCGTGGCCGGCGCAGCGCGCGGTTTTGGCAGCGGGCTCGACTTTTTGCAAAAAAATCATATAAAATATAATATACATACGGTTATTTTATATATATATATATACATTTATATACATATATATGTCTATATGTATAGTTTACTGGAACGCAGATCGTGCGGGTGCCGGCCGTAGGGCATTTGGTCAAAGAGATCGGTGAAATACTTCGAGACATGTATAAATCACATATATAGGTACTTTTTTTTATATATATATATTTAATGATCTCTCAAAGATAAGATGCAAATGCGAAATGTTTTGGCACAGACAGACGGTGGTTATTGATGCAGGTTGTCGCAAAGCGATTATTGCGCGCGGTGGCATTGATAAATGTCTTTATTACAAAATTGATGTACATCTGTCATGTCTTGAGATTTAGTTAAACTTCATGTATAATTTATGAATTTTTCTCAATAATTCGATTTCAATAACTCTCCGCAATTGAAATGTTTTTACTTCTGAGAAAGTATTCAAAAATAAAGAACAAAATACATAAAAGTCTCTGAATTGTTGCCAAATTAATAATCTTTATCAACTGTAAATTTTTGTTTTCATACATGGAAGAGATATTTTTGACTAGCGTAAGAAAATACACTCGATTTGACTCGATCGCTCTTACTACTGATCACGTTACCACCCCACGTTGGGGAACTATTCTAGAATTTTGGCCAAAAGACCATAACTGCTAAACGATTCAAAATTTCGCAACCATTTTTTTAATTCGTAAAACTGATTTTTTTATCTTACTTTTGTGAGAAAATCAGCTATCTCTACATAAATATATTTTTATTATAAGAAATTAAATGGATTATGGCATATATTTTCACTTTTCATGGAAATGTGAAGTTTTCATTAAAGTTTTTTTTTAAAAAATACCCTTATGGTCAACTCTATTAATTGTCTTAGCTCTACCCTAAACTTTCTACAGAAAACCCTAAACAGACTACCCTAAGCATTCTACAGAAAAAAATAATTGGCGATATTTTTTGTAAAACAAATATTACATTTATATTATAAAATATTTTCTTATAGAATAACATCTTTTTTTCTTAATAACAAAAAAAAACAAAAAAAAATAAAAAAAAACAAAAAAAAACAATTCTGTATCTCATAATTAAATAACTTTTGCACACATTTATATAGCATATTAAGGCGATTTTCTATACATATTCGTATTTTATCACCCTAATATGGCGGCATGAAATAGACCCCAAAACATTTTCAGTATACAACAACAATCATGTGCTGCACAAGCGCAGCACTCTTATTTTATTTAACAAAAACACAAGAGAAGAAGAGAGAAAAGAGATTTTGGGAGATTTTTACAAGGTATAGTTTGCCTG
>JAAAKO020038108.1:0-12455 GCA_010015015.2 Bolitophila cinerea
ATCTATATATAATCGGTCCAAACATAATTATCTGTGTACCGAATATATGACGTTTCTAACAAAAAATTTATATAGATAAGAAAATGATCAGATTGTTTACCGTAAATATAATATATTTTATAAAAACAAACGAAAAATTAAATTAATTGCAGAAATTTAATAATGATTTTAAAAAATATATATAAACAGCACTTTTTAATTATATTTCTATCGGTGTAGATATTTTTTTCAGAATATTTTAAAACATGCTATATTAGTATATATATACAGTTTACACCATTCTGTTGAATACACCATATATGCGACTCGATATCGAGATATTTGAAACATTGAATTATTTCACATTTTATATAGGTATGCACAAAAGATAGTTCAATTCGGAGCAATTTTTCATTGAATATTATACAGTAGCGATTCGAGTGTATTCTAGTTCATCGTGGATCTGTAAATTCAATTTTATTAGTCGATTATAGTTTGAAATTTTTGTAAAAATGAATTTCTAGCAAAATTATGTGTACGTTAGACTTGAAAAAAAAATCAAAAAGACAAAACGAATCTCTACTGCACAATAATTAGAGAAACGTATTATATAAAAACACAACAACACTTATATATAAAATAGGTTCATAGGTGCATACAATACAATTTACAATGTATAAAATATAATTAAAAGTAACACCTAATCGTGCACGTATCGTATATATTATATCCTATAAATATGTATAATTTAATTTCATTGGTATTAAATGCCGTGCTGCACCTGTGATGTATTCTGTGAGATAAATTTACCGCGGTAGCTCCGCAATTACAACAATTATATTGCTATAGTAATACTAATAAAATTAAATGAATTGCCGTTGAATCGTATTTTTATCATACCCGCAAATATATGCCGGGACACCGCAGGTGTCGGTAGGTTACTTAAAATATACTTATATTGGCATAATAGTTCAAATATTATGGTTTATTTTAAAAAATAGATTAAAAAAGTCAAATATTACAAAAAAAACTATAAAAAATTACCAGCGAACAGAAAGGAGTAAAGACTTAAATAATAACTTAAAAGAAAGGTATGGTTTTATCTATAGTTTGCTGATCTCATCATTCAAAAGTATGCAGTATTTTGGATTCGCTGTAACTTTTTCAGTTTTAAATTAAAAAAAAACTTTGTATAAATCATTTTAATGTTTTTTGCGATATTTAATTATGAAACCTTAAGGTTGTAAATAAGGGGAGTGGGAACAGAGATATTGCATATAAATAGTCAAAATGTACATCTGATGTCATTCGGCTAAAATGTGCAAAGGTCTAAAACCTAAAATATTTTTAGCGTGAATACGGCTGATTGACCCTTAAAGAAATTTTGTGGTAATCCTCCACCTTTACAACGATACATCAAACATGCCGATCTGACGTCAATTTTTCAACGAATTTGGGCGGGTTCATAAAGGGTTTTTCAATAGCAACTTTCTTCATTCTTCTTGTTAACGAACCCTTAAACCAATTAGTCAAAACACTCAGTAACTCCAAAATTTTCATCATGCAAAGACTCACGAGTGAAGAACGTTTACAATTATTTAAAAATTACTACGAAAATTCCGAGTCGGTGATTGGAACTTTAAGAGCGCTTACTATTCACTGGTAAATGTTCGCGTGCTTCATGAAACATGGCTTAATCCACGAATAGTGACTGTTTGGTGCGGTTTCAATGCCGGTGGCGTCATTTGGCCATTTTTCTTCTTTGATGTTAATGGTGAACGCTATTGCATGGACTGGACTTCAGTGATATGTGGTTTCAACAAGACGATCCCAAATCCCACACATCGGGAGAAAAAATCGACTTATTGAAGTCCAAGTTCGGTGAACGTGTTATATCGAGAAAAGGTCCTGTCGATTGGCCGCCGAGATCTTGCGATTTAACACCTCTAGACTTTTTTCTGTAAGGCTACGTTAAATCGATGGTCTATGCCAACAAGCCGGCTACGTTAGAGGTTGATATAAAGAATTTATATAAAAAGCTATAATCATAAAGAATAACAAAATATAAAAAAATCGAGAAATTGTTCAAGCTTAATTTTTGTGGTACTGAATCAACTGTTGGTAATAAACAAGATAAGTTTAAAAATCGGACAATTTGCCGGTGATTTTAAACTCAGGAATTCCATAATAAGCTCTCAAACTTTAAAACACATTTCATTCAGTCGTGCTGTTTAATTTAAGTCAGCAAACAGATTCATTTTTTACATCGAAAATTGTGAGTCTCAAGCTCAAACACAGCAATATAGGGCGGTATAAACAAAGCAAAGAATCGTTTTAGTATTGATTCGATTTCAACTTCTTACAATGTATCTATTGCGAAAATAATGTCTTCAAAGTACATCAAAAGGACATCGCCAAAGATCTAAGAATATCAAGAATGGATTAATATAAATGAGTTGAATCAGATAATTCCAAAGTGGTGTAACAAGCTACCACTATTGACCTCCTCTGATATAAAAACGTTTTAGAAAATCATCGAGCTTGGGAAACCATTAGACCTTTTATTTAAAATAATATAAGCAAAAACATTGACGGATCAGCGACAAGGTCTCGCTGATTATTTATTGCACCATACGGACTACTATATTTATATATTAGAATTGATATATAAGAATTTTTAGCTTAATTTGTTTATAGTCTTTATATATTAGAGATATTGCTTTCAAAATGGACAAAAGTGTTCTTTTATCTATATGAAAAATACATATGTATTACATTTTAATCTTTTAATTTTTTGAAAACATACATCTAAAATTAAGTGTGATTCTTCATCAATCTACGATAGAAGTATGCAAATAAAACCAATTATTTTTTATCAAATCCAAAGAAAAAATAATTATTTTAGGAACACAATCCAAAGTTGTATTAATCCTCCGTGTTTTTTAAAATATAAAATAATGTAGTTTTAATCAAATAATACAAACAAAACCATTTTTCATATTTATTTAATGTTTAGTTATATAATTTATTCAAACCATAAAAATAAATTTGAGTAGATAAGTAATCTTATAACTTTAAGCTATTTCTATTTATTTTAATTATTCTTATTTTATATTACATATTTTATATATTATATATGGTTTCTCCGTATTTTCAATATACAGACAATCTAAATAATAAAAATAAATATTGTTTTTAAATTTCGTTTTTCTTATTTTTAAAGATACACCTAATTTGAAATTTAGAGGAATTCCTGTCAAATAATCTAAGTATAAGTATACCAATTGGTGCCTTCGAAGGACTTTAGGACATCGCAACGGTGCGTTTTTGAAAAAGTAAAATATATTTCTTACACACAAAACATGTATTTTAATTTTCAATGTATGCCAATCTGGTTAACCGATAATAGTGTATTATTATAAATCGAACACACTGTAACTTTTTAATGTTTTTCAAGCGAGTTACTGCGTGTATGGTACATTGTACAACGCTCTCGCTCACATTGTAAGACCACACTATGGAGTGGCTATGCGGCCAGCGTGCCCAATAAAACATTATTTACGATAATTACTTTGTTCTAAATTAATTCAAGACCAGACCAGATGCTACCGGAATTTATCTTCATTACATTCGCCCTTTTTGTGTATTATAGATACCTACCTCTATATGTATATAAAATACTATAGGTATACATATATAATTTGTACATTATATTTTTAGTGTGTAATATGCGTATGCGACCGCGTGTAAAACACACAACTATGTGTGCTGCGCATACAAAATTAATCCAAAAACGCAGTGTGTGCATGTTGTATGTATTGTATATTTAAACATATATGTGTGTGTGTATGTGTGTGTGTGTGTGTGCCCGGCTGCTGTTTTCAATGTGTTTTTGGCAAGAACATGGTGTTCTTGTGTCGCACATTCATGTTGTATATTCTCACCGTAATAATATAATTATAGTTTTCTATATAATACACGTTGCTGTCCATTCTTCATTCAATTTGAACTTTAGGTTTATCAACTAAATTAAACTCTAGCTGCAACGAGTTTTCTATAATACTATGCATTGAATTAGTCATGAATATTGGAGCATCGAGCGTATGGGATTCATATATTTTAGCATATACAAATATATGCCATATGATCAATATAAACCTGAAAGTTTTTGTAAAAAGTTCTGTAGTGGCTCCTTAGGGGCAGACACCCGCACCACGATTTTACCCATTTACACATAGCACCCATACGCATACACATACACATACACATATCAAATATATATACTAAACATATCATATATACATAATATATTATATAACACGGCCAAAATCCATCATCGCTGCGCAAAACATTTTCCGAATAAATGGCGTTTCCAAAATTATTTCCAAAAGTGTTTTGCTGATTACATAATTTCCGGTTATAAATTCAGTTCTAGATTTCGTACCGGTCGGCAGGCATGCATGATGGAAGCGGTGGCGTGGTAGCGGTGGTAGTAGGCGGTGGCATAGCAGGGCGGCGCAGCGGCGGAGTTTCCATCATTTTCCGCTTTTCAAATGTTCAGTTTATGTATACGTGTGCAAAATATCGGCGGCGTCACGCCCGCGCGCCGTTACACATGTCTGACAATTATAATTATATTTCGGAAATCAAACCGAGTTTTTGTTGTTGTTGGTATTATTGCTGCAGGGTTCAGTCTTTACTGATGAGCAAATACTATCCACATTTTAGATATATTATATTACACGAAATTATCAAAAGAATATTTTTGTATGAAAATCACACAGAGAGATACAGAAATATGATAGATAGAAGATAGTTATGGATTTTTGTGCTTTTTTTTTTAACATTTAGTACGTAACTCGTAATTTAAAAGTATATTTTTGCAAAAATAAAATATTATTCTTTCAATGAAATGTCAAATAAAAGTGACAAGAATTCTGATAAAAATATTACCAACCACGAATCGCATAAAATCTTTAAAACAGCATTTCTGAATACTGCTCTTCGATAGAAGCTTTGGTACATGTTTTTTAAATGATGCACCTTTATAAAATCATTAGGAGATCTACTATTTACTATTTATAAATTATGAAACTATTGCACAGTGAGCAATGGGCAATAATGCTTTATAAGTGCTGCTCGATGTTGATGATGATGATTGGAAGGGAAAACTGACCACTGAGTGGGCCCATTGTGCTATAACCCGTATTTTAGAGTCGGTTGAACTTTGAGAACTAACTCGATCTCTTGACGCACTCCGCAATCTTACTAAGTATGTCAATCGCGGTGCACTCGGCGAGGAAATGAATCGAAGATTCAATTTCCCCGCACATGTAGGTTGATATTTCTGAGTGGCCCAAGCGATGATTGTTTAGTCGGCAGTGTACAAAACCGAGCTCTTTACGCTTTAAATGATTCGCCGATTTAGTTACTCTCATACTAGGTCTCCTCAGAAACATTTTCGATGTCTCGAACCCGTTTTTGGAGACCCAGTGTGTTAGCTGGCTACTGCTCATCATTTCTTTCACCCACGATTGATACAGCGCCGGTCTAGTGAAGCGGGCTTCACTACCAGTTCTGGCTTACAGGTCTGCCTGTTCGTTGCCCGAAGTTTTGAGTGACGAGAAACCCAAACCAGGCATACAGGAGACCTTTAAGATAGGTCTTGTAGCACCTGCCAACACTAAAGCACTAATCCAGAAGTGAATCTGGAAGCGCTTAGCGATTTTAGAGCTGATTGACTATCGGAACCTATAAATACAAACGCATCTCCTTCGCGCTCGCATAGAATTAACTGAGAGCATGCGAGGATGGCATATACTTCTGTTTGAAAATCCAAAACATACCAACCCACTGAGACGACCATATCTTCAGTGGAGATGATGGAATAATGAATTCCAACGTCAGAACCTCCATCTTTGAGAGAACCGTCGGTGTACCACACCTTCCCATCTAGTGGAGGGAGTATAGCCTTTGTGCCGGCGAACTAGCTTCCGCCTCGATAAAGAGGTGGAGTGGTGGCAGGCCCAAAAGGATTTCCAAAGCAGATGTGGAACTGGTTCTAATAACACTATATATAACAATGCAAACAAGTCGTTGGAATTTCTCTAATTTCCTTATGGCCGATATCTTTATCGCTCTCTGCCACTACACAATGGAGGCGTAGGATGCAAGAGGTCTAATTATCGATAGATAGAACCAGTGGACCATTTTGGGGGACATCCCAAAACTTAGTGAAAACCTTCCGATATTACCATAATACGTTGGTAGCTTTTGTAACTTTGTAGTCCAGGTGGTCTTTCTAGGAAAGTTGTATAACACCAAAGTATTAACCTTTCGAAACCCTCCTAACTGGATTGTTACCTAGATTGATTGAACGGAGTCCTTCAATCTTGGCTTTCCTGGTGAAGAGAATGGTTTCAGTATTTCTAGCGTTATCATTTAGTAGTGATTATTAATTTGTTGTTTATATATATATAATATATACCACTTATTTGTAATTTTCTAACTAAATTAGTAACTATACTTTATAATACAAAATTGTATATCTTAAACAAAGGCTGAAATCATTGCCTATAAGCTAAAAATAGTTGATTACTGCTTAAATTTTAGTGTTGCGTATACATAACTAAGGCAATAAAATAATCTCTAAACCATGTTTTTAAATATAAAATGAAAAATAAATTCCACAAACATTATTATTATTATAGCAGTACTTATACAGTACCTACTGGCTGTCTAAATTTCGATAAAGCATTATATTCTGTTTGTTAAGCTGTTTTACAACGGTGTCTATCGATTGGCCGAATCTCAATTGGCCGAATCACGACTGGCCGAATGATACGATTTGCTGGGCGAAAAAGGATCCGTTACGTTTTTACTCTTTTAAACTTAATTGAAATCCAATATTCTGTAGCATGTCTGTACATTTTTTTTGTTAGGATCAGTGTTTTACAATAAATACATAGATTAAGTTTGACCGCAAGCTTTTTTGTGAAATACAAATTAATATCATATGAAAACGATTAGGCTTCAGTAAATGTATGCAAACTAACGTGAATTATTGATAGCGTTGCTGTTCAATTATGGAAATCGGTCTAGTTAGGGTAACCTGTAATTTTAATTGTCCGGACAATTAACCAGCCAGTCTTTTAAACTAAAATTGGGTTTTCAACTCGATTTTAAATACATTTCGGTTTTAGTAAAATAGTATTAGCTGCAAAGATGTAAAATAAAAGAAAATAAATCTTCAATGACAAATTGTCAAAGGAAATTAAATTAAAAAATATATTTTTCAATAGAGCTAGAAACTTTTAAAAATGTACCAATTACATTCAATGATGTAGAACAGGCTTTCTCACATATTTTCACATATTTTCCCTCCTTTTACCACGTTTTTTTGTTACTTATTTAGTCTCGTTAAATAACCTGAACATCCAGGCCCTACTAATAGTATAACAATTAAAATATAATGCATATTTTATTAATTTAATATTTGAAACATGGTATTCAGTGTTTATTTGGTTGCCCTAATCATTACATTATATATATTATTTTAAGTATATATGTATATCCAAAATGAAGATGTACGCACGCACTTCAACGCATCGCCAACATTCTTAATGCACTTTGGCAAAAAAATTACACACACACACACACACGGACACAAAACCAAGCCCGACAAGCCGCGCACCGCACGAGGGAAAACAATTTTTGTTTCTCGCAAAAGCGCGCGCGAGTTTATGATTTATTGCACTCAAAATAAATGTCTAGACATGAGCCAATATGATACAATTTGTGCGGCGAATATAATAATAAAAACACATACACACACACCGATGAAGAAGCGTGTGTAAGTGTGTGTTTGTTATTTGCATGTCGTAAATCGTTTTGATGATTTCGGAAGCAAAGTTGGAAATAGGCAATTTCCTTATTTTAATGCGACTATGCGCAGGAGTGCGGTGAGTGCGACACACGACAACTGCTCGATGCGATGCGACGAGTAAGCGTGTTTTGTGTATTGGTAAGGTTTTGGTATAGAAGTTACAATTTTGCAAATTACGTATACAACAATAACCAAATCCTGAATAAAGCAATGTTTTAGCGTATGCATACATAGTGGAAATATACACGAATTTGCGGACGGTAAGTCGTATATTTTATTATTTTACAAACAGCAAATGTGGTTCCTACTCATTAAATTAGAGACAACTAGAAAAGGCCAATTATTATATCGATTTTTTAATTTTATTTCTGTTTATTTGACTTCATTAGATTAAAAAAATAGACTTGTTAAGCAGTTAAAGAAATAAAATTTAAAGAATAAGTTTGCGTTTTGAAACAAGAGTCTTATTTCTTTCTATTAATTTAATAGATTTTATTTTATTTAATATAATTTAAAGCAAGCCAGCTTAACCCAAATCCTCCCACGGGACATTTGCAAGCCTCGAAAATAGTCACGGGCTGCATATAAAAATATTTTTTTTAAATATTCAATATATATATATATATATATTTAAATAAAATAAAGAACCAAATACAGAAACGATTTTTTATGTCAAATTAAAAAAACATTCAATTGTATTGAAAAATTTAAATATCTCAATAAAAAACGTTTTTTCAGTAATGCATTGTAATTTTATAAATACCATTTGCAAGTATTTTGGCACGAAGCTGATGTTCTATAATAAGTTATCTAAATATTTCAAAGATCTTCTTGCGAATTTAGTTATTTTTGCAAATCGATTTTCAAAACTATTTTTGAAAAATTATAGGGCTAATTATTTTGAATTTTTTGAAGTGTTAAAATCAAAAATACATTTTTAACATAAATAGTTAAGCATTATTATCCTTAAGCTTTTTATCAAACAACGACCATTTTAAATCATTTGAAATAAGAAATCCAATTATTATTTTATATAGATAGGTGCGATGTAAAAAAACTCGACAATTTTTATTTCTAAAAAATGCTTACAAATTTAAAACTAAAATTATATATTTACATATTGTAAAAGGCATGTTAGAAGGTTCTGCTTTTTTAGTGCCCAATAAATTAAAATTATAAATCAATTTCTTTCAAATAAATCGGTTTTTTAATCAAGCTACTATTTTAATTATGAAAGACATATAAGAATTCTTCTTAGAAAGGTCTTTAAGTTAAAATAATAATAACTTTAATAATATGTTAATTATTTAATTATGTGTGTATAACCATATTATAATTAAAGTATATTTAAAGTGGAATTATATAAATATACTTAGTTTTAGCGCATTTCATTGATATCAATTGAAATTCCATATGCAATTTGCATTTTGCAAAATACAAAAACATTTTTAAAGTTTATAAACGTTAGATTTTATCACAAAAGAAGAAAAATAGAAACAATCGATTTTTTATTTCTGGTGTTTGATAAGAAATTATATCAATGCCATCGTATTTGTACTAAAATAGTTATTTATATCCTGAAAATTATTCAAAAATAGATTTATCCACAAAATATATTTTTTAATGAAATAGACAAAATAAAACATTTATAGAATGAGAAATAAATTTAGGCGGCATGAAATAAACCCAAAAACATTTTCAGTATACAATATACAGTATACACTCTTCTTTTGTTTAACAAAAACACAAGAGAAGAAGAGAGAAAAAAGATTTTGGGAGATTTTTACAGGGTATAGTTTGCCTGTCACCTAAATGTAAAATTTGGATACATAGCCTACTAATAATAGGTATTTATAACTATTAATCCGTTCTCTCTTAATCATTTATTGGTCATTTTTTGTTTAATCAAGTATTAAATATAGGCACCAATCACATTTTCTGCTTTTTTCTTTTGGAAATATCCGATCGAGTCGACAAAGAACAGTGTGTGGCCATAGATGTAGTTGTTATTCAAAGCATGATTAGTGAGCTGCTAATTAACAAGCTCACGAGTGTTTAAAAAGACTTGCTCGGAAACTTTGACGACGCATCACGGATTATTATGCTACGAGTATGCCTAAATTATATATGCTATCGCGCTCGTACGCACGTTCGCACGCCAAAGTCGCGACTAGTAAATAGCACTTTATTTAAATTTGTTAGTTGCTTATATTTAAATATATATATATATACATACATATTTTTATATCTATATGTAATTATGTATGTTTTAAACACACGAAGACGAATTCGAGCGCCTTGTTTCTGCCGTATGCTATGTTTTAGCTGCTGTGGCTGTTTGACGAAGATACACACGTTGTCATTGCCTGCATACATGAATGAGATAAACTTTGTCTTCGTCTTATTTGCGTGTGTGTGTGTATATTTCGCACATTACCGAAGTGAACTGACAAAAGAAAATATACATTCATACATAAATTTAGTCTGTACATCACACATTTGCAAAACAATATTTTCTATGTGCGTATTTGTATATCTGCTGGCTTTGCTTGCTCGCAAGTACAATATATATATTATGCTATACGTGTTTGGGAAAACATACGCGGCACTGCTCAGGCACATCTCTCTTCAAGACCATGTTCTACTTAAAACAATTTAGTTTTGTATGTACATAAATAAGTTTTGTGAATGAAGAATAGGCGAACGAGAGCGCAGTCGAATTTAGACCCAGTTATTTCGGGGTTTGCGTCGCGACGCGTTCGCCTTTCGCACTATAATGCGCGCCAAAGAATAAATATGTGTGTCTGTATGTGTGTTCGGATGAGAACACTGAATGGGCTTATAATTGTGAGCAAACGCGCGCTTTTGCATCACTTTGTAGGGTAGGGGTGTGGTGGGAGATGATAGCGCGTTCCTTTATGCGAAGACACAGACGCACGGAAAACTTTTGCGTTTCATTGTTGCGCTCGCGCTCGCATTTTACAATATTTAGTAGAAAAAGTTCAGCGAGCTAGAATTGTGAATGGGTATGCTGGAAAAGCGCAGTTTTGTAAAATCATTTTCCGTGTATTGTATTTTTCGTGCGCACGCACGTCTATTGTGTTGCACATTTTCTATATTACGTATAAGAATTTGTTGTTTATTGTTATTCTCGTATGTCGACGTGTATGATTGGAAACTTTAGAAAAAATGTATTCCTTTTCTTCTTAAAGCATGTGTTGATTTTTTATATTTTGATTTATTCTTAAAGCTCAGAGGTCGCACTATGATCGCATTGTGTTTTTTGAATGATAACAATATCTCAAAAATCCTAAAAAAATGTATCGTATAAGTATAATGTATATAAATATGTATTAAAAACGACCCACATTTTTATTAAGTAAATTTGAAGCTCAAACTATGATTATGATCAGAGTCATTAAATGATATTTATTTATTTCTATTTCCAAATGACGTTATACGATTCGCCAAACCACAATTAAAAGTAAAATATAGCTTTATTGAAACATAGGTAGCTGTAGAGCTGAAAAGCTTCTTTTTTTATTTTTAAAAATTGAATCATTGTAGGAAAGCATTTTGATAATTGTCGTTTTTAGGTAATGCTTTTTATTTACGTGTATTAATTGGCAGTAAAAGTACTTTGGAAGCAACTTTTAAATTTGCATGTGTGCTTCTATTTTCAATTTTTTTCTATGCAAATTTCAAATTACGTAACCATCGGCGGCATCAAAATAAATATGCACATAAATATTATTTTCATGCAAAAGCGTTTTAGAGTTTGACAAGTAAATTAAATGTAATCATAAAATTGTATCAAATTCATTCAGTGAACGAAAAAAATAATGAATTTTAATAAAATTCTAATATTTTATGACTTAAATTACAGCTAAATACAAATGAAATAAAATAATAATAAAATGTATTACTAAATCGTTAAATATAAAAAGGTAACAACAATTTTAATTATATTTATAAACTTTATATTAAAGTTTATTACGTTATGATTGATTTCTAAAAACAAACTAAAACCAAATAATAAATTATATAAAAAATCTATTAATCTGTAATAAATTATTAAAAAACAAACTGCGGCAAAATTATAGATTATTTTCAAAGTATAATAAAATGTATTATTTTGTAATTAAATATATGAGAACAAAATAACAAACATTATAATAAATTTAAATAATAAATAATAGATTTAATTATAATTGCAATAAAAAAACAAAAAGTTTTTAAATTAAATATTTTTTTTATATCATAACTCAGACAAGGGAAATACTGCAATTCCTAATATAATTGAAGTATTGCCCCTGTATACTAAATAAGAATTCGGAACAGCAACTAAAACTAACTTATTACCGATCTAGTGAACTATAAGCTTGTTTTTTTTAAAACAAAATAATATATTATATGGCC
Organism: Bolitophila cinerea; assembly: GCA_010015015.2. NCBI lineage: Eukaryota > Metazoa > Arthropoda > Insecta > Diptera > Mycetophilidae > Bolitophila > Bolitophila cinerea. Next base: position 12,284 of record JAAAKO020038108.1, read on the forward strand.
TTTTCTTATTACTTTTTAATGGTATTTATAATTTCTCTTAAAGATTTTATAAATTTGTGATAAATAGCTATGTTTAATCATTGGAAATGATTTTTATTATTTTATAATACATTTTATTATTTTATTGTAAAAGAGTTAAAATTGAAAATACAAAATTGTTATAAAATATTTA
>JAAAKO020038119.1:0-12454 GCA_010015015.2 Bolitophila cinerea
ACGGGTTTAAGCACAATGGGCCCTCTCAGTGGCCTACGTGCTGGACCTCTCTCTCGAGTAGGTCCCCCCTCCCATCACCAATATAGAGAATTTTAAAAGGTTGGGATCCCATTTTTTTCTATAGTTTGACCTTCCCACTCAAACACACAACCCTCTTAAAAATCATTTAAAAAAGGCGATTTTTAATTTAAAGCTCTTTTCTACCTTAAGTGGACTTTTAATGGCGTTTGTGCCTTTTTGTCTTTAGTGCTTGTGGATTTTTTCTTAAGCACTCCTCTCAAAAGGGGGATCTCACTAATCCCGAATATCATAATATGGTTTCTAGGAAATGAGCCCCTTGGGTGTGGGAGATTCAAAGGTTCAATGATTTGGTAATAGAAAATATATATTTCGGAGCGCTCCGGAAAGTGTGCTAAGTATGTTGAGTATCAATTTAAAGGTATTTTAAATATCTATAATTTAAAAATAAAAAGATTTTCATAAAAACGTCATATTTCATATAAATTGCTATAGGGGGAGAAGGAAGGAAAGGAAGAGGCGAAAAAAGGATGCCATTATTTTGTAAAAGACCAATCCTTTTTTAAAGCCGTGGTTATATCCCCTTCACCTCTATTTTAATTAAAATATTTTAAACCTTAAATTTGATACACAAACAAACTTACCTTGAATCACGGAAAACTCCGAAATATTATTTTTTCTTAATTATTTAACAGATTATCGAACTCTTCCCACCCATAAGGGGTTCATTTTCTAAACACAAAATAATATTTTTCTGTGTTAGGGGTGTCCTCTTCAAAACCTCTTTGGTACAAAAAAGCCAATTAGGTGAGGATTTTCTCTATAGTTAGAACTTCCAACCTAAATACACAACCCCCTTAAATATTATTAAAGAAGGTCGATTGTTGGCTGAAGTGCAGTTTAGTCCGAAAATTTGGTAAAAAAATAGAAAAATAAATATTATTGAGCTTTCCGGGAAGTGTGTTTGGAATAAAATTAAACGTATTTAAAATATGTGTAATATAAAAATAAAAGAGGAGAATCGGAGCCCTTATTCGGCAGATTTTCAAAAAAACTTCATATTTCATACAATTTGATATAGAGAGAGGTGGGAGAAAACGAAAGAAATTATGCCATTGTTTTCAAAATGCCAAATCTATACAGCCCTTAATTTTATGCGGCCGTAGACCCCCACATTGTCAAGAAAAAATATTCTTAATACATGTTTGATTTGGTTCAATTTCGTATGAGTCAGCCGACCACGAACAAAGGTTTAAATGGCGTAAAACCATTAAGCCTACACTGCCCTGAAAAGGGTTTCTACGGCCTTAAAAACTGAAACGCTGAAGAGGTTTGTCCTTTTCTAAAATAATGGCATCCCTTTTTGCCATTCCTCCTTTCCTAGCAAATCATATGAAATATGTCGTTTTTTTGAATATCTCCTGTCGGACCCCCAATCTCCTCTTTTTTATTTTAATTTTATAGATATTTTAAATACCTTTAATTTCGGAACGTTCCGAGATATTTATTTTCCTAATTTGTTTACCAAATATTTGATCCGCTCCCACCCAATAATGGGTTCATTTCCTAGACATAATATTATCTTATAAGTGGGAAGGGGGTGAAAAATTCTCCAGGCACTAAGGGCTCAACTGCACAAACGCCTCTATATCTTCCTTTAAGCCTTATAAAATTGCAGTTTCCGATGGTATAATCCTAGCCTTACTTTAAAAGATCAGCTAAAGTGAAGCTTATTGCCCTTAACCTTTATTCACTTCACAAACTACAAATAGAACTTTTCATTTAAAAAATATCACATAGCTGCCATTTTTATTTAGCCCCAATAAATCGATTTTTAATCAATTTAAAATAGATTGGAAAATCCTAAAACTAAACTAAAAACTAAGTCTTGACGGAGACTCTCAAAAGAAATGCTTATACCTAAACTTGGAAAAGCTTCAAATGACACACCGAAAGCTTTTAGACTGATTAGCCATACTTGTTTTTTTTATAAAAACTTTGGAAAGACTGGTTGACCGTAATATTACTGCAAGCTTAACCCTTGTAGCCAACACCCGATGATAGGCCGCATAGGAAAAACTCTGGATAGAATGTTATCATCATTCTTGAATATTGAAGGTGCTTTTAACAGGATAAAGTATAGGGCAGTAAAAGATGCGACAGATAGACACAATATAACAACCCCACCCCAAGCGAGATGTGTTTACTAGACGGAGAAGTACAGCAAGTTTTACGCCACCTATTTTCTATGGTACACTTCTAACAATCACTCAACATATTAAGAACCTTGTTGTTCTTCTGGACAGTAAATTAGACTAGATTTACGTCAAAAAGAGAATTATCGTGGCTAGGTCCTTATGGCAATGCCAAAGGGCATTGGATTAAAATGGTCTACATTAGGAAGTTTCATCCTTAACCCAGACGACGCTCAAACTTAAAAATATCTCGAGCTTTGTGCAAAAATCGAAATGGTTTGATAGTTATTCTAAAGTTTGAAAGAGCACAATAGGTCCAAATGAAGACCTGCGTGCGTTTGTCTCTTTATCTAAGAGACGTGTATTCCAAAATAATCCTAATCCTTAAATTATATACTCCGAGGCAGATCCATATTCAATGTTTTATTTTAGTGAAAATCAAGAATTTATAATCTGTGATTTTCTAACCAAAAAAACAGTGATTTGATAAAACATCTTATTACAACATCAGTGATTTTCCTGATACAAAATTGGTGATAATCCTAATAAAAACAGTAAATTTTGTAAAATAAGAATCAGTGATTTTTTAAAATTCAAACTCACTGATGTTCTTAGTACAACATCTGTAATTTTCATAGAACAAAAAATGAAAGTTTTATAGAAATAAATGTTATTTTATTAATTTACCATCAGTTGGTTATTAAATTTATATAGTAAGTTTTTTTCTTATTACCAAATCAGTAATTATTTTAGTAAATACTCAGTAAACTCCCTTTTATTTTAAACTATATTTCTAATAAATTATTTACTGAATTCTTTGTGATTTAACAATGATATTTATGAAAATGTGTATTCTTATATTAAATAAGTAATTTGTTGTTGTTTTAAGTCGTTTTTTTAGTCGATTTTTTTGACATTTGTAATTTTTGTTTTTGGATATTTTTTTTACTAATATTTCAAAAAGATTATGTATGCCAAAACATACAAAGTTTTGGAATATATAGTCTTTTTGAAATATTATAGGATGCCTGAGAGTGTTTGAGATATTCGTAGGTGTTTTTGTCAATAGTTTGTTTAATTCTTTAGTGAAATATACTTGCAACTTAAACTCATAGAGAAAGAGACCCAGAAAATTACCGATTTCAGTTAAACAACCCTTTTCGGTTAAATTAAAGGTCTGAACAAAACTACAACATTGAAAATAAAATAATAATAAATTAGTTTTATAATTAGCTTAATATATAACGAATTAAAGGATATATCAGGTGATAAAAGGGGTGGGAGCTTAGGAAGATACTACCCAACATTTAATAAATAAACAGTGAATATTTAATTAAAAACTCAGAGATATTCTTAGTTCAAAATAGATTATTTTCATAAAATTTAATAAGTTCTTTAAGTTTTTTATTAAAAAAATAGTTTGTTTCAAAATAAAACATCAGTATTTATATAAATGATTGATTTTGATTTTCTTATTAATTTTATTGCATAAACTGTCATAAACTGTCATTTTCTAAAGAAAGTTTTTTTTAAATACAAAATCAATGATTTCATTGGTGTAAAATAGCACCTTTTTTAAGTGAAATCAGTCGTTTTATTATGTTTTTTTTTTCAAGTGAAAAATCAGTATTTATTAAATAACAATTTACTTTTTTCTAATTACCAAATGAGGTATTATTTTATTAAAAAAACAGCTTAGTTCAATCTCAGTGATTTTCTTTGTACAAAATCAGTCGTTTTCTTAGTAAAATATTAATCATTTTTTCATGATATAATAGGAGACCTAACAAATGCCCTCCCACCCCTTGTTTAGTTTTTGGATTTTTTAAATTGTTTTTTCTCGTTTTATTTCTTGCTTATTTCTTCCTTGTTTTCCTATATGTTTTTTTGCTTGTTTTTGGCTTCATTTTATTTTTATTATATTAAAAAATCTAATAATTAAAAACTTTACAAAAAAACAAGCAGAAAATTGAAAGGAAAAAGGCAAGAAAACCACAGCAACGAAATAAAACAAACAAAACACATTCAACTCACCAACACACAATTCCGACAAAATTGAGAACATGCAGCCGCGCACAGAGTAAATAAATCCCTTCCAATTAATTTGCAGCGTGTCTAATTTATTTCTATTTTCACATGCGCACATTGTATCAATATACTATGTGCTATCTATACACTAATATATATATACACTAATATATATATATACATACACATGAGAGAGCTCAGGCGTGCTGCGCGTCGAGCGTGTAAATGCCCTTATTTAACAGAACTCGGAAAATTATTGTCTCCGTTTTCACCTTTGCCTCCACCGCGGCCGGTCGCGGACACGGACATACATACAGAATATATCTTTGTGTATACACTATGCATATATAATATAGACAATTTTAATACACATATATGTAATTGCAGATGTGTGTGTGTGTGTGTGCGTGTATGTGTACCAACAAACAATTATACAAGTATGCGCCGGACGACGAGCGCATGGAGCGCGGCGCGGCGGCCGGCGCAGCGAGCGTTCCTTGTAGGGCACAAACAAGTTCCATTAAAATGTATATTACTATATACACGCATGTGTGTACATATAGGGCGGCTTAGCTGTATTCAGAGAGAGACAGAGAGAAAGAAAGAGAGAGAGAGAAGAGAGACAGAGGGAGAAAGAAGAAAACATGTCCTAAAAGTTACACATTAGACAATTGGCGACATTGTGTTCTTTTTTATTATTATTTTCCTTTTTTAATTCAATCGTTTGTATATTTTCGATAAATGAATTGCATTCACGCACATTGCACGATTGCACATTGCACATTGACGCATTCACTGATTCCGCGCGGTCTTTGTGCATTTGTATGTGTGTGTGTGAACTAATATGCAACTCTCACACACACACACACACGCAGAAGAGTCGTCTCTGCGGTCTCAGATTCGAAGAGAGCATCGGAGAGCATTCGCGAGACCCGCGACCGTACAGTATTTATACACAAAAACGTGTTCTCACGCGTTGCTTATAAACACAAAAAAATTAACATTGAAACAATTAAAAATAAAAATTCCGCGATATTTTAGAGTATGTGTGTGTGTGTGTGTATGAACGCGTGCGCTTGCTCTCAATACACTTAAACGCGAATGTGCAAAGGTGTTTCTCAGGTATGTCTGTCCATGTCCGCGTATGCGAGAGCATTTTGGTGCGTTTGTATGTGTTTTGTGTGTGTGTGTCTGCGAGCTCGAGAGTGGATATTATATTTGAAATTCAATTATTTATTTGGCATTTTTTATGGCAACGAAGAAAGGTTTTTTTGGTGCATTGACCGTCACCGATATACGATGTCCGTGTGCGTGTGTGTGTGTGTGTGTGTTTTTATGTGCACATATCGATGCATTCGAAATGCAGTTACATATTTCTGGTCAACATATATACATATATTTATACATACGCATATATTGTATCACTTTATTTATTTATTTATTTATTAAGTGCGTTCCTGTTTAATTTTCGCGGATGCACATACACACACACACCACCGCACCGTCCGTAGCCGTCGTAACTCTATGCGCACGAGCACGTGCGGCTGCCCCGAGAGGTGTGACATTGGTAATCAATTCTGATTTTTCGGCGGTGATATATTTTACGTTTTGGTTTATGTTAAAATGTTAAGTGTAGGTATGAGGTACATTCAAAAAAACGAACCACAAATATTCGGCTTGAGAGGCGGATAAAAAAAGCGATATATATACACATACAAATATTCGGTTATTTGTGCATATATATATATATTTCAGAAGATGTGTATTTATGTGTTCGCCAGACTCTGGGTATGCCTGAATGTGTGTGTGTGTGTGTGTGTGGACATTTATTCTTTGCGCGCTGCACATTTTTAAGTAAGAGTAATGTATGTGATTCGACTTGCAGATATAAATGCATAGTACTGCAATTGCGTGAATTACAGCGGCGCGATTTTGGAGAGCCGAAGATTATGGACGTGTACGCACACCACACATTCTTTGTGTGCAGTTATTTTTTATTTGGTGGTGTGGTTATATAAATTTTTAAATAAATATATGTGAGCTGTGGTCAAAAAATTCTTTTTTTTGGCTTAATCGTGATAATCATGTCATAACTCATAACTGCTTAGTTTGAATAAGTCCTGTTAGACAATTCAATTGAAAACCCAATTGGAAGAATAACGCTACAATTCCAATCGGACCGAACTCAGACCTAAATAATGAGTACAATGGGTCTAAACTGGATCTTCAAGCATTTGGCTCTTTACTTATAAAAATATACTGGCTTTAATAAGTTCTACATTAATAAATCGAAAAAAAACCCTAATTTGGAGCCGTGCGTCAAACGCAATCAATCATGATTTTACGATACCACTTGTAGGTCTCGAAAAAAATTCGGATAATTCGCTGTATCAAATAAATCCAAAATTATATAAATAATTAAAAGAACAAATTATTGTGTTTGTTTTATTCGTCATCTCTGTGTATGTGTCTACCTCTTGTTCTAAATGTAACAGCTGAGCGAAAAGCACCAACATATTTTTTTTATTAATGTTCAATTTCGCCCAACAAGAATTCGTCATAAAGCCAAGTTTAGGCAGCGGCAGGATGTCCAAGTCTAGAAATTGATAGTTGTGGCCTTAAAATTGTACTATTTAAAACCGGTTTGGGAAGTTGAAAAACATTTATCCATTAATACATTTAAAGTCAACTTCGAGTGAAAAAATGGCTCTCAGAACATATCGAGATGCGAGTAACAATATTTTTGTGGTTAGTTCTAGTTGGATGTAACGGACAATATAAATATAATACTATGTTACCCAATCCAATATCACTGGGGAGAGGTATAATGGGCCCCACTTTCGAGGCCTGCATGCCGACATTCTTTCTGGACGGTCAATCTCCCAAATTAATAATATCTATCTAGAATCATCGCATACAACATCGTCATCGGTGTCGGATTTCTCAAGGATTTTGCATTCATTATCAAAAAATTCCTACAATTACCGTTTCTTTTCTGCCATATCCTACTCTAAGCTATCCAGACACTTCTTCCTTTTTGAAGAGGACGAGCTAGCACTTCGTGATTTAGCGCCGGTGTTGGAAATTACGATGGAATCAACTGGTGCTATAGAACTATTAACAAACTGGGAACAGCTTCTCCTTTGCGGTCTCGATTTGCGGAGCACCACCGTTGGCTATTAAGGTACAGCTAAGGCATGTAATAATAATTTCACAAATTCTTAAAAGGTTACCTCTGTTATTTAGTTAGTGTGTTCAAGTATAGGTGGCGCGCAATACAAAAACCATAAAGTACCCCACCTATATTTAGATGTGAAAACTAAATTACAGATGATGTGGTATTTTTAATTCCAGATATAAATAAATAGTTTTCGCATCTATGCGGTAGCAGTTTCAATCAACAATCACCAATCAACCGGTGTTTTTCTACCAAATAACAATCCAGTCTAAATAAAATAAGATTTAGGATCATTTCTTTTCTAGTCTCGACTTAAAAGCTACAGTTCACCAAAAATTGAAAATCTAAAAAAAATATTACAAAAAATAATATTATTTAATCTAGACTATGCGACGGTATATGATGATCATTGAGCCTAATGTATATTCCCAAATCCCGCGGCTGCCACTCAAAATGACTCCTACTATAAATATTACCGAGAAAAGTTCGTTCACAAGCACGCCAACATCAAATATGCATTGCGATACAATTAACACCCTGCCGCGCGCGCGCACACGCGGTGGCCCCGCAATTTGAGCACACCGTCATAATCACCCTCGTGCGATAACACCCCGCCCCGCGCCCACCGTGCCGCGCTGCCGCTGTGTGGGATTTGGGATAATTTCCACATTACGTCCCCGCTTTGTCGGTTTAACATTTAACGGCTGCGTCGCGCGCGCTCACACAAAGTTTATCAAAATATTGTCGTAAGTCGATTTCGAAATGGCAATCGGGTATATATTTTATATACATGCGATATACGATGATCCACCAAAAGCTGGGGTGGCCGTCCGTCTCTGCCATTCATTATCGCGACGGAAAAGCGCTGCTGTGCTAAATCGTTGCGATGTCGTTTGAACTTAAAACCAAGCGATAGAACCGCAGAGCACCGGTGTGCGCACAGTGTTCTCAATGAGAAAATAGGAAAACTAATCAGGTAATGCAAGAAGGTGGTGTTTTCAGAGTCGCATGAATTATCGACGACTGAGGATGACTTCTTCCTAAGAATGTTAGTGGTGAAAAGGTGTGTCAAAAAATGTTGTTAAACTATTTGTTTTTTTAAGATAAATCATTCATTTTGATATGTGATATCCTAATTTTGATAACTAAAATTATAAGTTAAAAAAAAAACTATCAAAAAATTGTGAAAACAAAAAAAAGTTTTTTTTTCAATAATTTCAAAGGGTCGAAAATTTCCTGTCAGAAACTGTCAAAAATAAATCATCAATTTTTGCAAAGCATATCATTTTGGGGAGAAGCATGCAAAAAAACTAGAAGCATATAGATCCAAAACACGTAACGTCAAAACATGCAACACAAAAGCATGTATGATCTAAGTGTCTAACACCAGATAGAACGCAACAACAAAAACACGTATAACAAAACAAAGATTTACAGTTTTACACTATTTTATAAATATTAGGTGTTTTTCTTTACTGTTTTAGTCTTGCGTGTTTTTTGTACTACATGCTTTATTTTTGTTTTACATGTTGCATCGATATGTTTTTAAATTGTTCAAATATTTTTTGCGTTGCGTGTTTTGGCCTAATTTTTTTTTGGTGATGCATGTTTTTGTGAAACATGCTTTTGTCCTAACACGCATTTCATTATATTGATTTTTTTAAATTGTAACATTTTTTTTATTGTTCGTAGGAATGTTTTTTCTCTTTGTGACAATATTTCTTCTACAATAGAATTTACGATTTATTATTACATCCAATTTTTTTTCACAATTACATTTAACCAAAATAAACGCTTTTGCGCACACTGTGCACGCACTGAACAATAGTCTGATTAATGCGCTCAATAATCGTTTGGCCCCGTGTGAGCACCGCGGCTTGCGTGACTGCGTGTTGTTTTTAGGGTGGATCGCTTGCTCTTTCTCTCGCTTTACTAAAAATAAAGGGTGCACTAATTGAAATACGTACCGACCCGATAAAACTGTATACATTTAAGGCAAAGAGCACTTGAGCGGCTGTAATTAATTATCCGCCAATCTGTTATTTAAGCAATCAATCCGACATCCGTATTTAGCCCGCCAGCCGTCGCGTCGAATCCGCGCTGAGGCAGGGAATTTAGGACGTCCAACGCGGATGGCGAGAATGACGACGAACGCGTTGCACACCGCAATTATGGCTCCATTCGCAAATGAATTCAGCTGGGAATTTTGTTAATTAAAGTTGCGTGTACGTTAATTGAGGTTTTCTGTGTATATATGCGCCAGGTGAGATTATTGGATGATTTCGAATTACAAATTTCATATTTATTATCTATCTTTTTTATTATCTGCCTAATTATTGTCTCGATAAATTAGCAGCTTTTTTGATAATATTGTACAGTTTAGGCCATTATCTTAAAAGAGACACGCTTTCATGTCGGAAGCATGACTATCATTATTCCAAACTCTTCTCTAAAGAAGCAGAAGTATATGCCATTGAGTGTAGCGCGTCCAGAAGGAGCTACAAAAACAATCTCTGAGATGGAATATTTTATTCATTTCCTCGCGGTTTTCATGGTGTAAAGAGTGAAATAATATCAATAATATCGATAATATTATTATTAATATCAAGAATTTGTGATAATATACTAATAATAATAATATAAATAAAATAATATCATGAATATAAAAAATATAGTAATTAATATCGTAATACTGAAAATAATAATGATAATAATATCAAATAATACTCGATAATATTGGTAATATACAGAGAATATATTCTCGCGTTGTATAGTGTGTAGAGTCTTTGCCTTATTTAGCTTAATTTCTTCGCAGAGCGAGTTCAATTCAATATTATGTACCTATAAACAAATTGTTCTTAACTTTTTTAAGAAGCACAATTTTTTGAGCGATTATAATTAACATAATTTGTGTCAGCTAATGATTAGATGATGATTAGATGTTAATCGGCTGAAGTCCATTTTTTAGTCGGTTTGCGGCTATTCGATTAATTTACATGCGGCAGCCGCTAACAGGGCGGATAATGTGATAAAGTTTTGTTCTCGATCTTTTAAACAAATATTTTGAGCACAATCCGGCTATGGAAGTTGCCACGCTACTCTGTGCACTGGTAGCGATCAAAGGGTCTTCGTCCAAACCACTGATAAATCCGGTTCCTGAGTACATATTAGGTCTAGCCGTACGTACGTGGTGTCCGAGGCTGTTGGTGACTTCTGGCAATGCGGGCAAGTGCATCGAACGTGTCCTGACGATCCGCAGCCATTGGAAGAGAATGATTGCCAGCGGAAGACTCTGCAATGCGATAAAATCTGACATTCGATGAAGTCTGGTTTTGAAGACGCTGGTCTTTACAATGATCTTCTCGACGACCCGGATGTGTATTTGGCACACGTCGAACGTCGTTTTCAGGTTTTCGAAGCTCCATTTTGCAGCTGGCCCCATTTTGACTGCTTTGACAATCTCCCTCAGCAGATCGACTTTAGTGCAATCGAAAACTGCCATTCTCCTAGTAATAGTGCCATTTTGTAAAGACAGTTTGCACCGGCCTTTAACCTTCTTAAATATTTGCCAGCTATCGTGCCGGGTAGCTGTCGTCGTTGACTGACGTGCCAGGGAACGTCCTCGATTTGATGATGTAATTTGGATGTGTCTGAAGATCCATGGGACATTTACAGGATTGCCATCGGTTTGGTAATCTAATTTGTCGTTTTATATAATCCTATACTACTCCTAATAATTAGTAATGAGATAAAATCACAGAAAAGTTCAATAATTGGGATCCTATTGAGATGGCTGCGGCTGGCAGTCTATGAGGACAATAAAATTATACAACTTGCGCTCAGTTCTATCAAGGTTACCTCTGTAATTTAGTTAGTGTGTTTACGTATAGGTGGCGCCAAATACAACAATCAAAATGCACGCCACCTATATTTTGATGTGAAAACTAAATTACAGATGATCAATATTTCTACGTTTCAACATAACACCTAAAGTTCACCAATAATTGAAATTTATATATCAGTCTTCGGTGAGATAGAGCAAATAGTCTGCTAATTGAGTGCGTATAGTGGTTTTGGGCTTAATTTTTATAATCATGATCATAAAGTGGAAGCATCATCCACCGTCCCTTATTATAACTTTTAATTACATTTTTCACAGAATTATCATTAGGCAATACTTTTATATGAGGACAGAGCTTTTAAGCAATACAAAAAAAAACGCAAGTATCGAGAAACTTAGAGAGGGCATTTCACTCCAAGAATATGGTGTTCACGTGTGAAATAAAATCAATAATGTAATAATTATTTATTAACATCAAGAATTTCTGATAATATACATATATATATATTTTTATTATAATACAAATACAATAATATGAATAATATTGTGAGAAAATTAAAAATAAATCAAGTAATATCATAATTCTGAAAATAATAATGATAATAATAATATCCAATAATAATCGATAATATCGGTAATATTATATATATTTGATCAGCCTGAATTTATCAAGCACTATCTTATCATCTTCATTATTCATCACAAAGTTGCATAAATCCAGGGTTTTTAGTGTTGCAAAGTCAAATACACTATTTATCACCAAAATTGGATTTTGTCTTAGCTAGTCTCTTACTTGTTTAAAATTTGAAGGTTATAGAGAATTCAGCTTGTTTTGTAAATGACAACCCTAGAAGATGCCGCAGAGAGGAATCTGGAATAAAACGCGAAGACCCTTTTGTTGCTTAGATTAAATTATTTATTTTATCTGAGATAATTTAGGTATAGTGGTGACGATTAGTCAATTTTACTATAATTCACTACTAGTTGTCATACATACATCATATAGTAATAATAATAAAAAAAAACATATGGTGTCAACCACTCTCCTTTTTGTATAACTTTGCTTAACAACTTTTGAATTCTATTTATGCTATAATATCTGTAATATCAGTAGTATACTATGTAATATCAATAATATATTAAGAATATCTTGAGAGTAATGAAAATATAAATAATAATATCAAATAATATAAA
>JAAAKO020038130.1:0-12452 GCA_010015015.2 Bolitophila cinerea
GAATTATTAAAAAGTATTATTATACCTAGTACAAAACGAGCGGTATTATTTAGATCTTCTTGTTTTACCTGAGTAATCGCGCATCTGCGACACAAAGCCCTCTATGCGACTGCGGTGCGTACGAAACGGTGGATCACGTTATTTGGCAGTAACGAATAGCCAAGGACGCCTAGACATGCTGCGGAAGCTTGAGAGTGCAGACTACAGAATGCCATAAAATATTTGGAACATCCCTCAAATATCGGCACACCACGGGACCAATGTGAATGCACGGACTCAGATTATGTTGTCAACAGCAATATGGTTGGCGTTTTTACTTTGTCTGGGACAACTCTTCCGTGTGATGATAGCCAACCAAGTAACCAAGTAAACCAAGAAAATAATATTCATATTCCTATCGTACTCAATGTCCTCTTTCTGGCACAGTTATCCAAGTTTTTTTTCAATGCTTCATTATTATATTAAGCCAGTCATTTTAGCAAAAAAAACATCAAACATCAATTGTAAATGAAATAAAGTCCTAGAAAATATAAGAATTGAAAAGCCACCATTTGGTCGCCATCTTGGATTTACACTTTAAACTAATAGAATGATTAGGTAGAAGTACACTTTATTGAACGGACCCAAACAAAAACATTTTTTAGGGATCATGTAAAGATTTTTTTCTCTTCCTGAAAATCCCCAATAAAGGGATAAGCCATCGCTTATGCTTCTACTCCTTTCAATTCCATTTTTTTTTCATGATAATGTCAACGTTGACAAAGCAAAAGAAGCTGGGGATCTAATTATCCAGTCTATGCAAAGTCAGAACATTTGGAACTATTCGTTCAAACGGAATTTACAGTTCCTTACAATGCGATCGAAGAATATAAAAGTAAGTCAAGATGTCGTCTAATATTATTCCAAAGACTGGCTTTTGTTTCTGATCAACAGGACTTAGATGAAAGAAGAATATTGAAATATAAATCTTTGTTTTCCGATTCAGTCATCTCAAGTGGGCACAAAAATCGTGTCTGGCTAATGCCATGTGTGCCAAAGTGGAGAAATTTTAGATAGTCACACCACTGTCGCTGATGCACTCTATATGTACTCGATGGAGGTGTTTCACTACATCGATTATCATGGGCTGTCCTTAGACCCCTTTCCTTAGACACCTGTAACGTACGTTCTAACAAGGAAATCGGTTGTAATTGTGTTTAATGGATATTTGGATGGTCCTTCTTATAAAGACGTAACTCACATTAAAATAAATGAATGTAAAAGCACCCCGAACGTTTTACTTTCTTTGAAAATGAAACTTATAATGAAAAAAAATATTTTTCTATCAGGCAACAAAAAAAAAAGAAATAGCGTTTTTTGATGTTGCTTAGTGAAAGGTTTGTAAATTTTGGATGTCAGACAATACAAGTACGTGGCGATGCAGACCTTCTGATCCCAGTTGATGCATCTGAACAAAGAGATGTTGTTGTTAGTGCAGCAATACTGATGTTCTAATACTCCCGTGATTTTATGTCAAAATAACTAACGAAAACCTTATAAGCCATTTTGACATAGAATCGAGGAAGTATTAGGAACGTGTAGATTTTGAACGTTCGTTCCTGCCATGTTTTTGTGGTTTCTGTTGCCAAATTTTTGCTTTGCATTCAGTTGCGAAAGACAAATCATCATGGCAAGTTGCAATACCGAGCAACACGTGCAAATAATAAAACTATATATTATGAAAATAAGGGTTATCTTGTGGCAACGATGCGCGCATTCAGCAAGAAAATCATCTTCACCGACGAAGCCCATTTTTTGATGATGTCAATCCACAGGAAGTCCATCAAGTGGCAATGCATCCGCAAAAAATTACTGTTTGGTGTGGATTTTGGACCGGCGAAAAACGATGGAATTGCCATCAGCATCAACGGAGAGTGCTACCGATCGATAATAACCATTTTCTTGTGGCCATAATTAGATGATATGGTTCCAATTTTTTTTTTTTTTACATTTAGAATTTCTTTTAACTATTATTGAATTTATTTATTTTTGTATACTTACTCTTAAAGGCACTACTTGTAAAAATGTACGTTGTTTATGTCTGCACTAGCTAAGACCCTCAAATTGAAAAGGAGGCCCTGGCAATACATTTTACCCGTAAGAAGTACCATGATCACATTTATGGCAAAACTCTCACGATGGAAACAGACCATAAGCCTCCTGGAGTCCATCTTCGAAAAACCGAACTCAAATGCACCACTACGACTACAGCAAATCTGTAACGGGAACAACCTCGACAGGAGGAGCTTCGCAAAAAAAAAAATACACGCCAGCCGGTTTTAAGGCCAGCACACCTCCCGTATTTCCTTCGCCTGGCTAGGGCAGCAGCGGATCGGCAAGATGCCTCTCCAGGTATTGTTCCCAAGACAAAACACACAAAACTTTACATAAAAACACCGAACACTAAACCAAAAGATGGTCTCACGCCGGACCAAGACGTCTCATGCGTCCCCAAGGCCCTTGATCCAGTAAGGAACCACCCGAGAGCCAACCACTTGGCCTCCCGTTCTAGTGGCTCCTCAGCGGAACGATCATGCGACCGTCTCAAAAGGGGCAAAACCATGCACATCGCAGATACGGTGAGTCGCGACTGCATCAAGAAGGCTCCAGCAACAGAAGGTGAGGATTTTGAAATCTTTCAATCTCCGATCAGGCAGTCGACCGACTGAGCACAGCAACGGCAGATGACAGAGCGTTAATAACGCTCCTATAGTGCGCTCGCAGTGGTTGGCCAGATGAGCAAAACCACCTTCCCGACATGCTGAAACCTTTCTGGAACTTCAGAGACGAAATATCAGAGTTTAGAGGCCTCCTCTACAAAGGCCAAAATGTCATCATTTTAGCGGCTAAAATAGGCGCATACTTGAGCAGCTGCACCATGGTCACCAGGCATCCAAAGGACTTTGTCTTGTTTTGAGTTAACATGTCAAAGGACAAAGGAATCGAGCACGTTGAGCGTTGCAGAGGTCAAATACGAAAGAGCCACTGTTGTTAAAGAAAATTCCATCCTACCCATTTGAGATAGTCGCAACAGATCTTTTCACGTTCAACGGCCGTGAATTTCTCCTCCTAGCTGACAGCTACAGCGGATTTTATGATTTCCGCCAGCTGCGTCAGACAACATCAAAAGAGGTCTTTGAACACCTCAAATCGTGGTTCGCAGTACATGGCATCCCAGCAAAGCTTGAGTCCGACAACGGGCCGCAATACACATCGCAAGAGTTTCGACGATTTGCTGCAGAATGGGACTTCCATCATTCGACGTCGAGTCCACATCATCCCAAATTAAACTACGCACATCGACAACTTAAAACCGCAGGTAATCAAAAACGTTCTAGACGCGTTAAAATCGCTTCGGAACAAACTATTCTCCTTCTTCTTGGACCATACGGATGAACCTACCTTTCGTGTCAGAAGTTGAAACATTGAGTGGAGATAATGACTCCGAGTTGCTGGCTGCACAGCAGGCTTAATAACGGGCCTCCACAAGCAAGAAGTAATTACAACCACATACGGCCACTAAGACCTTAGTCGTCCAAAGCGATAATAACGCAAACCACTGGAAGCTTTGGATTCAGCAATATGAACTAGCTACATTCTAGTCTAGTCGAAGGCATCAAACAACGATGTCGGGCATATTTTGATCCAAAAACAAACATAAACTACGAAAGGTACTTGTTCAACCGCATGGTCCAAGAAGAAGGAGAATCGTTTGATGAATTCCTAACCAAAATTCGAACCAAGGGAGCAAAGTGCGGTTTTGGAGAGTTGCACGACAGTTTGATAAAAGACAAAATTATCATTACAAGTAATCAGTAAATGGAAGGTGTTCGAGAGTGCTTCGCTGTCCGATCACAGGTATATATTTTCAATACTCATCAACTTATTAAAAAAGTTCAAACCCTTTGAATATGCGAAATGTACAGATTGGGACAAATGCAGAGATATTCTCTCCCACCGTTAGAAATCGAATTAAAGGGCAACTCAGTCAATGCAAAAGTGGTAACATTGGCTAAAGTTAAGTGGGCGATACCACTATTTGAATCATACATATATCCCATCATTTGACCCACCGAGGATAGGAGCAAAATAGCAAAATACCTAGGACTTACTTTGGACATCAAACTCCCATAAAAACCCGAAAGGCCAACTGTGCACTTTATTATACCGGAAAGGAGTTTAATGGACAAGTGGACAAAACTCCACGGACGCTATATACGTCTATACAGATGTATCAAAAATGGGTAATAAATTAGGTGCAGGCGTTTTTTTTTGCGGTAAGGTGAAACTGGAGAAGACATTTAAACTGACCGATACCAGTACGGTTTTCCTAGTGCAAGTCCTCGCAATCCTCAAAAGTGCAAGTTTACTAAAACAAAAGACCTATCTGGTAAAAGGAAAAGAACTTGTGTAGATAGTCTAGCCGCCTTTAAATCACAAATCAATTTTTAAAATCAAAACTGGTACTCAAATGCACTATTGGGTTTCGGCTCACAAAGATATAGCAGGAAATGAAAAAGCAGATGAGCCAGCAAAAAAGGGAGCACATCTGGATCAGCAAATGCAAGAATACATCCACCTCTTCAGCATCTATACAATATCGGAAAGGAGAGCTTGCTAGCCAGATAGATAGATATTGATTTATTGGGAGATTCACCCTCCCGAAAGAAGGTGGGCATTAGCTTGTTAGACAGCAGGGAGTTTAGTGAGCAAAGATGCGTTGCTATCATTCAACCAAAACAGAACAAAACAGAAACGAAATATGGTAAGAATACTGACAGGACACTTGCATTAAATAGGTCTGTCAGACACTAGCAAATGTACCTATTGCCAAAAAGCAGACAGCACTATAGAAACGGCGGAACATATCTTATGGCACTTCCCTACCCTTTTATGGCAGAGATACTCATGCCTAGGAGGGTTTTACCTGCAGGATCTTAAGGAAATAGCGGACCTCTTGATATCCGGAATTAGGAACCTCATAAAAGCTCTAAGGCCGGAAGCAACGCGAATCATACTGGAATAAACCTGGCTGGATTTTTGCTATCATACATCTAGTAGGTTTGCTATGGGCTTCACGTGCCTTATGATTGGTGCATCTCATGCACCGCTAACCTAACCTAACCTAACCAACCAGTCAGGAAACACCTCGACAATTCCGATTATTAAATTTTCAGCGATACTATCAAGAAAGGGTTGCGCTTGAAAACTTAAAGAAAAATATCCTTTATTAAAAATTAAAAGTTTTTAAGGACCAGTGCTGGAATACCGCGGGGACATTTAACTCCGAGAATATGGTGTGTACGTATTAAAAATATCAATAATATAGATAACTTTATTAATTATATCAAAATTTTCTGATAATAATACTAATAATAATAATATCAATAATTTAAATGATATTGCGAGAATATTTAAAAATATAGGAATTAATATCATAATACAGAAAATAATAATGATAATAATAATTATATTATCAAATAATAATCGAAAATATCGGTATTATACATATACGGTAGTATGCTGAAATAACGTGGGAGGCATTTCACTTCAAGAATATGGTTTATACGAGTAAAATATTATCAATAATATCGATAATATTATTATTAGTGTCAAGACAATCATGTGTGTTTTTCTACCTGAACACTTAGTGGGACGTGTCGATTTGTGATCTTTTTCATAAAATATGGCTAATCCACTACCTAGTGTAAGTGCGAACAGCGATAGCGTTCTTAAAACAATCTTAAAATCTTTTACTAAAGGCCTTAATATTGGACACTTCAACGCTTGTAGCATAGATACCAAAAACTTACGTGGTAAACAGGATGAAATCCGAAAAATACTGCCAATTGGATTTCGTACATGTGTCAGAGACGTGGCTGAAACCATATATGACAAATAAATTATTTTCAATACCTGGCTTTAAAATATACCGATCAATACGATCGAATTAAAAAGGACGTGGAGGCGTAGCGCTGTACATCTCCAAAGGCATCAAATCGCGGGTAATATTGAAATCGTCCTGTAGTACTGAATATATATATTTGTAGAGGTGTGTACCGTCCGCCTAATCTAGAAAATACGCCGGTTGGGGAGAAATTTAGGGTTGCCCAAAGGGTTCTTTGGCCCGGAAACTCCGGGCCTGAGATCAAATCTCCGGCCTCCGGGCCGTGCTAGAAAAGCTCAGGTCAAAAAAATATCAGTTCAATAAAAAATCACTGATTTTATGGACTTTATAATTTAAATATCAATTTGGCTAAATTTTACTTTAGTGGGCGGAGGCTTTTTTAGGGATGTATGGAAGATTTTCCTTATTACGAAATATAATAATATGTGTTATGAAAAAAACTAGTATAAAACAAAAATAATATTTACAAGGTAATGAAAGGAGTAGAAGATGAGGAAATAACTTAAAAGTTCTGTTATTTTTCTACATTTTTTTTGAATACCTGACCTTAAACACTTTCTTATATAAAAAGAGGATTTTTAAACTTTCAATCTGCCTCCCTTTTTTCACCCTTCTCTATATCCCTAAAAACACTAAATATTTTTTTATGAAATTATTACCACCAAGAATTTTTTTTTGGATATTGCTCCGAGCGTCAAATTTTTAAGAGTTGGTGACAACCCTAGAGCAATTCGAAACCCAACTCATTCGTCTAGTATTTATCGTTGCCATCGACTTGTGACACGTTGCATTGTCTTGGTGAAAGAGCATTTTTTCTTGGCCATTTGAGGTCTTTTTTGCGATTTCGATCTTCAAACGCAAATAGTATAATATTCACTATTGTTGTTTTTTAATTTTTCTAGGTAGTCGATGAGTATTATTCCTCGGGCATCCCAAAATACCGAGGCCCTAACTTTTCCAGCCGATGTTTGTGCTTTTGGACGCTTTAGTCGACTTTCACCGGTTGCTGTCCATTCAGCAGAATCCTGACTTTCCGAATCATCAACACGACTTTGTTTGTGGTCCGGTGTCAACAAACGCGGCACCATTTCGAGCATAGCTTTCTCATGCCCAAATGATCACGCAAAATAGTGGACACCTTTAGGTATCTTTAAGATGTCAGCTATATCCTGCAATTTTAGTTTTCGGTCGGACAAAATCAGTATGTGTTTTTTTATATTTTCCGGATCAACTGCCACATTTGGACGCCCAAAACGTGCGGTGTCCGTACGAGCGATCGACGATAGTTGATTTTCCCGGGGCAGAGGTGCCGAAATGCTCATCAATCCAATGTTTTGCTTCGACGGTTTTTTTTTACCAAAAATCAGTGATTTATTAACACACGAAATTCTTTTTTTATAAGCTCTCCAGTCAAACCTTAACAGCCCTTCAGTTTTTGGGGCAGATTTGCCTTTTTGAAAAAAGGGCATACTTTTTTTCGGTTTCCCCTTCCCCCTCTTCTCTCTATATCAAATTTTCATCCAGCACCAGATTGTGCAACATCTCTACAAGTAAAATCCTTGGAACAGACGGGTCAAGCATATCGTCGGTATCGACGGGCATCTGCTTGGTTGCGTCCTTGAAAATGTTGATCGTCTGACAGCTGAGGATCTTCTTCCAGTTCCTCCAAAAACTGATTGTAATCTTTCTCCCACCAAATAAACCATAAAAATCGATGTTTTTTTCTAAATTATTACTCATTGTGAAAATTACGCTTGCAAAAAAAAACTATTATTTAATATTAATTACATTTTTTTCAAACAAAAAGTTGTATACAAACTTTAACTTCTCCCCCTTCAAAGGGGGGAAGTGATCGACGCGATATGAAACCTGATTCGTACTCAAGGCCTCATTGCCTAAAATATTGGGTATAACTTCTTCTTTTTACGTCACTGTCATTGTAATAATTACTATTTATTTTGGGAACAACTTTTTTCTGTGGCAGTTTTGATTTTATTGGTATAATTATTAATTTTTCAGTCAAACTTGAATTAAAACTCAGCCAAAATCATTTTTCTCGATAAGAATTACATTTTAAGCATATTTATCACTTTTTAATGTATCAAAATAAGAGAAAAAGGTTAAAACTTATACCTTGTGGAAAATCTATAGAATGAACATGCACACTCTTCAATCCCAACTATTTATTATTATTATAATTATAATAATAATAACTTATTTGTTTCCATCTTGCTTACAGAAATATGCCATTAAAATAAGATAAAGTGTTCCAATTTATTTTTTAAATCGATCATAAAAATCTAGTCCGTTTTTGTTATTTAATTGCCCTCTTTACTGTGCGCAGCGCCATCTAAATAAAGTTTATAAAACTAAATTCAAAATGTCAGTGTTTGACAGCTGACATTGACATTTGACACATTAGTGAAATGGTAGAGTCTGCGCTTTGTGCTCCTCTGTGCACTGTTTTGTGTCCTCTGTGGTTTGTGTTTCCTCTGTCTGCACGTCGTCTGTCGTCTGGGATTCTAGAGAACTCCGTCTACAAAGTTCAACGTCTCCACACATAAAAAATCACACCTCGTTCGGTGTTTGCAAATTTCAAACGTTTAATCAAATAATAATCATTTATACTGTATAAACATCCACGCAGGATTACATTTTCACTAGGATTAGATTAATTTACTAATTCCTATACGAGACACATATATATCGACGAGACACTTATATCGACGAGACTCTGCTGTTTTGGACTCTTTTTCGGCATTATCTCAAAGAGTTCATAACACCGCAGTGGTTTCGTAGCCATCAATATAAAACAAGCAAAAAATTATCTCGAATCTCGGAAAAAATATTATCGGAACATGAACCACATACATGAAAATTCTTCTTCGTAAAGGGAAAAACCGGGAAAAGTGAGTGAGTGAGTGCTTTGTGCTTGCAATCAATGTCACAGCGTCCAATTTAACGCGAAACGATATTTGTTGGCTCTGATCGGACATTGGTTATCTGTACAAAGTATCGAATCGTCTCCCCCCCCCCGGTAAACAGAGATCGCGTTTTGTGGGTTTTTGGTGTACGGTAAGTGGGTTTTCGCGTACAAACAATATGGAGGAGTGTCCGATGCGAAAGCGTCCCAAACTAGATCTTGAGGAGGACCGTGAGTTCGATGTGGACCAACTGCGACAGTTCGACGTGCTTGACGAAGTGCACGGCGATGTGTCTGGCTCTGAGGATGGTATGTATATGTTTATAAATGATGGGGCTATTCCGCACGTAATTGCGGGCAAAAAGTCATTATTGTGTTTGCTCGTGGTCGTGTGCAAAATGCTGTTCTTTCCAGGAGACACACAAAAGAACATGCATATTCGCAGGCTCTAAAAGTTGTCTCTGTATTAAAAACGGGGGGTGTTACCGGTCATTTATAAAAATATTTAATTACACAAAATATTTTAGTTTTTTATTGTAATTTAATCAAAATTTATAATTTCATATACAAAAAATCTGCGGTAGGAGAAGGATCTGAAGAATCCAGCGACACAGACTTGGGTGATGATGAACTCGACGATATGCTCGAGGAGGGGCTTCCAGAGGATCTGCGAAACCGCACGAAACCAAATGGCGAGTCCCAGTACGACGAGAAATTTAAGATTATTCTAGATGGTGAGCTTTCAGTTTCATATAGCAAATTAAATATCTATCTCTATATATATACATATTCATATTTAATTCAACTTGTAGAAAAAGGACAAAACCACTTTGAAGTTCTGCCCGAGGGTTGGGTCCAGATTACGCACAACAGTGGCATGCCATTGTTCCTGCACAAGATTTCGCGTGTGTGCTCCGTATCGCGTCCGTATTTTCTCGGACCGGGAAGCGTACGTAAACACGAGATTCCCGTCAGTGCTATACCTTGTCTGAGCTACCGCAAAGCACTGGACAAGGAAAATGATATGCGATCCGAACAATTGGCCGAGGTCCAGGCACAAACAAATCGAGACAAAGAACCATTGATGCAAAACGGAAATTCGGAAACAATTGCACCAGCTGAGTTATCCGGCGTGGACGCGCCCACAATGCCCACGAATGCCATAATTGAAACAGTCAAAGAGAATCTCAAGAAACAGTCTCTCACTCCCGAACAACTCACTGAGTACTGTAAAAAACTGTTTAATTTCAAAGAGATTCGCGTAATGCGCTTCAAGTGGGTTTTTTTGCAATTAATATATTTTTTTTTTGTTGATACTAAAATTCGGTGTATTTTTTGCGGGCAGGTCTTGGGGAGCACGCCGTAAATTCACCAAGAGCAAGAAGCACATAAAGAATCTGCAACGTCCCACTCTGCCCGATGGCACAAAGCTCATTTCATTTCCGGTACTATCATCGGACAGCACTGATCAGAACTTTAGGCAACGACGCGAATGGATAATGAACCCGAATGGCAAGAGTTACGTGTGCATACTGCACGAGTACGTGCAGCATGCTCTGAAGAAGCAGCCCACGTATGAGTTCAAGGAGCTCGAAAATGCTGCCACTCCGTACTCGGCCACGGTGTCCATCAATGAGCTGAAGTATGGAATCGGATTTGGCACCAGCAAGAAAGCGGCCAAGAGTGAGGCGGCTCGTGAGACACTGGAAATACTTATACCCGAGATGCGCGACAAGATTACCAGCGAGAAGAACAAGGCCGGCAACAAACAGGACACCTACAAGGATTTGTCGGTAATTACGGTTTTATTTGATAGTAGAATTTAGTAAGATTTTAGATTTTGTAAACTATAATGAGTCGACGGCATGTTGCGCTCGCTCAGGCATCAGCCGATGCAGGAGGTGGATGCTGTGGTCACAAAAGGGTTGAGCCAATACCTGTTCCGCGGCTCAAATCCGTTCGGCCTAGATCTGGCTGCCATTAATATAGATAAAAATAGTTCTAGAGTGGAGCACGCTAGTCAGCCTGTGGGCATATTTTTCAATATGAGAAAAGTGAAGCTTTTCACGGCTTTTTTGACCTTTCAAATTTAAATGGTTACAACTATGAAAATCGCATCGTGGAAAATTGTGATAAATACTTCGTTTTCACAAAAAAGTCTACAATATTCATGGACATCTTTAATTAAAATTCGATTTTCACATTACGAGTATATATTTCTTGGAGAGAACTGTCACAACTTTTCAAAATAATGTAGAAATTCAAATTGTTGACTTTAATGATAGTATTTGTTTGCACCAGTTCGACGGCGGCATACCATAGACCCCGTTGCAATTCATACAAACGAATTCACAACATAAGACATTCGATTTTTAGAATTCAGAAATCGCGAATTTCATCCCGCGGAATTTTCCTTCGCCGCACAGTGGAGTATTTGACCATAAAACATGATCAAAACTATTTACACCCACTTGCCGCCGCCAAATCGTACTGAAATTTGGAATACTAACATATTTTTGGGGGCAGTATAATATTTCATCCCAAACCCAAAAATAAATGCCCCTTTTCCCAAGCTACGCCCAAATATTTTGATATAGTAAAAAATACCCAACTTTAAGGGTATCAAGGGTTTCGCGCTTCGGCCGCCTCTTCCGACAGTAGACGCATATGCAATATCGCGTGGGAGATTACTGTTACATTCCGCGGTACAATAAGTATAGCCCGATAACATAATGTAACTGGGTTTGATAACAACCGTCTCTTCAATTGTCTCAAACTCATGACGTAACATTTGCAGCCACATCGCCTCGCACGTCGCAGCCGAAATTGCCATGTACTCCGCTTCAGTGGATGACAAGGCGACCGTTGATTGTCGGGCACTAGCCCAAGAAATCGCTCCGCCACCCAGAAGAAATACATACCCGGTACAAGAACGCCTCTTGTCGATATCCGATGCCCAATCTGCATCCGAGAAACCCATCAGCGAGTCGCCTCCACGCTGATACGTAATGCGGTAGTCTCTGGTTCCTTTGAGGTATCGCATGATCCGTTTTACCGCCGTATAGTGAGCTCTCCCGTACTTTGTGTTAAAACGGCTGACATCACTTACAGCAAAAGCTATGTCAGGGCGTGTACACTGGACCAAGTATAGCAAGCAACCAACAGCTTCCTGATACGGGATGTCACTAACATCCTCCTCCGGGTTTAACATTGCAACACTCAGCTTCTGATTTGGGTCGCTAGGTGTGACTGCCGGCTTGGCATTCTTCATGCCGAAACGTTCCAAAAGCGAATCAATATAGCGACTCTGATGTATTGCAATTGTGTCTTCCGTGTATTCGATGGTGATTCCGATAATGTTTGTGGCCCGACCAAGGTCTTTCATTTTGAAATTTGCACTCAAGGCAGACTTGACCTCGGCCAACCGCTTTTTATCTCGCCATAAAATTACGAGATCATCAACATAAATGGCCACAATAATGTTGTTGTCTTTCGAATGATAGATACATGGATCCAATTGCGATCTATTCAATTTCAAACCAACCAGGGCCGCATCCAGTTTGATGTTCCATTGACGCCCGG
>JAAAKO020038141.1:0-12452 GCA_010015015.2 Bolitophila cinerea
AAATATGGTTTTTAAAATAAAAGAATAAGTAAATGCATAAATTCATATATATGAGCTACAAATATATCTAAAATTAAGTTCAGTAAAATATCATTGTATAGAACAGAAGCCGTGAGTATGAGACACTTTTGTGTCTCGGAAATTCCTCTCTTGTTTTATATTGATATTTCAAAAACAGCTAAAAAAATATATAAAAAGTGGTTTTTAATTGCCTATTTTAAACTTGTTTTTTAAACTATATTTTATACAAAACAATGACACAAAAAAATATAAACAATATTTAAATTTTAAAATATAACAAGTAAAACGGTAAAAGCATAACAAGAATATTAGGAAATGTGAATTTTACCCCGTAGACTTTAGTTCCACATTAAATTTTTGAATTATATTTCTTTTCTACAACGGACTTTCCTGCAACGAAATTTCATGCCTGTTTACCCATGACATCCACTGAAAAAAAATTAAGTAAGCATATTGTTTTTTGTATAAGCTTGCGCAGCTCGTGCATTAAAAAAGGCATGGAACTCCGTTATGCAAAACTAAATTGTTCTTTTTCTTGTTCACATGCATGAAAATCAGTGGAATTAAAGTCGAAGGGATGTATTACGCCGCCTTGTTACCATGAAACATTTTTTTTTTAAATACATTTTTTTGTTGTTTAAATAAAAAAATTGTTTTTTTTGTACTTTTTACAATAAAAATGAATAAATTATATAAATATTAATACATCCAACACAAATTCAATAGTAAACTTTTGTAAATGCATTTACTGTACCTGAATGGTTAATGCGTATACTATATAACATTTTTCTATAAAAAATCACTTGTCAGATTATATGTGTACAATTAATCACTTCAATAAAAAAATTTTAAGAATTCATAAAATATATAATATAGGCATCCAATTTAGCTTACTCCATATAATTCAATATTGTCCACCAAATAATTGATAATTTTTTATTTCATTATGGAATAAAAACGCGCATAATTTACCACTATACTGCCCACTAAAAGGACATCAAATACTGTATTTTTACATTAAACGGATGATGACAGCAATAAACTTTAATGAAAACAGAAAAGACTTTATAAATTATTCCACACATACTCTCTCTATGAAACACTCAAAAGCAAACACACTGAAATTTATCTCAATGAAACGATTTACTTGACAGGCGCTTGCGCGTACACAATTCTAAATCTGAGAAAATAAATATCGCATCGTTCAAGATAATATAAATCGATTAAGCTCCCATAAAATATGCATGTTAAAACCCTTTTTACGAATATATACGAATACATACCACATTACATACTCGTATAAGCAAAGCAATGGAAACCACACACACACACACAGTCACACACACAAAGACACAAATTGTGCACGAAAAAAAATAAAGAAGAAAACACACCACCGATTCTCCTATGGGAATCATAAATTTTAATATGGCATCCTCTCCACGTTCTAACATTCGTCCTATATGCTCCTATGCAAACGAAACGTTATAGATACACGTCGAATCCGTGCAATATCAGTGACAGTGTGTGTGTGTGTGTTCTCTTTGGGTGCGACATTTTTTTTATTTTCGCGCTCATAATTCAAATTTTATGGAAATTCGCGCGAGACCTTTTATTTTTCGCGTACGACACTACGCGAAAGCGCACGCGGATTTATCCACCGCGTCTTTTATGTATACAATATACATGTATGTGTGCCGAGCCGAGAGACGTGTTCACGTACGATTTGTATAAACTCACGAGTATGTATTACATTTATATATGGATTTGTGAAGTATGAGTGTGTGTGTGTGTAAGCACGTAACACATATTATAACATACAAACATAATATAATATATACAGGGTCGTTTGATGTGCGACGGCATTGCCGAATGCGCCGTTCAAATCCTTCGCGAAAGCCTTTTGGAACCGTGGATTTTGCACTGATGACACACTCCCACTCTCACTCGAAAACACGTACGTAGGTACATACATAACACACACACTCACTCACTCACACATTCACATTCAAGATCCCTGCAAAAAGTGTCATAATGGAAATTTTATTCGGCTTTATTGTATACGTATACACATTCATTGGGTGAAATTGAAGATAAACAAGATATATTTACTATATTAAATAAAAACATAAATAAAAAAACACTTAATAATATGTATATTTGATTTAAATAGAATGAAATGCAGCAGATATATTCAAGATTTTGACTGATAGATAAGAATAGGTGAAGAAACTACTAGAAAGAGACAAAAGTATACACTTTTCGAACACATGCAAAGTATTGTAGTTTAAGAATAGACTTCCAATTTAGCTAACCCCTTATAATTTAATATTTTCCTCCATATAATTTAAAATAATTGAATATCTTCAAGTCATCCGCATACATTAAACATTTCTAGACTTTAAAGTCATTAACTACATCAATAATAAACAAATTAGAGAAAAGTGGCCCAAGAGGTACACCTGATTTTACCGTTAACAAACGCTACAATTATCAATCTTACCATATTTTATTCGTCCGCAAAATATGATTGTATCCACTTCAGCATAGAAAAATGAACACAAATTTCGTGTAGTTTTTGAATTAGATAGCTGTGAAGCAGTCTAGCTTTACTTATATCAGTGTATATTACATCGAGCTGTGAACCATATTCAAGCACACCGATAGCATTATTAGTGAACTCAACTAAATTTGTCATCATTTCGAAAACAATAGACTCAATGAGGTTAGCTATATTTGGAAGAATAGCTACACCCCTGTAATTTGAGACATCACTTCTGGAACCAGTTTTAAAAATAGAAGTGATGACGTTTTCCATCTATCGGGGATAATGCCAGTGGACAGTCAAAGGTTTAAAATGAACTAAAGTGGAACGGAAAGGACTTTACCGCATTTCTGTAAGAACAGTGGTGGAATCTCATCAGGACCATTACCCTTGTTAACATTGATGCTTAAAAGTGTATTAAGAACATCACTGCGAGAAAAGTTCAATGGACCCAGATCTACAGCTTCGGTAAATTTCGAACTGGATCCGTCCATAAAGATTTCATTGCGTCTTCAGAAATGTAAACACTTTCAAAAAATGTTCCAAACATTTCGCAAATATCTTGGATAACAGAGGAATTGTCATCATTCAGCCTCATCATGGAAGGAAAACCTTATGTCTTTTTTACTATCTACGTATGCCCAAAACTTGGTAGGGTCTTTAATCAAATCATTTTGGATTTTCCGGAGGTACTCGTCATACAGACTCATACAAATAATTCTTTTTTTTCGTTTATGTTATTAAAAAATATTAAAAATTATAGCTGACATCAAATGCATTAAAAGAAACATTTGAACTAATATTAACAATAACCATTGTTAAATTTAATATAATTTGCACTTTAAATCTGGAGGTTCTTCTTGGTATAAATAGCCCTTTAAATAAATAATAAAGAAATATGCTTTGATATGCGGAACACTTATGGCAATAAATAATATTATACACTCACACCCAATATAGAAAATATATATAGATTGTGTTAATGTTGCCAATTCATTGGCGAATAATAGTAGAAATGATCATAAGAATCTCAAATATACGTACATTTTCCTTGTAAAATCTTTAATTTTTAGTTGTCTGTTTAGGTAAATTATGTTTTCGGTAAATTTCAGTTTTTGTTGAGTTGACTTTTATTTGTGAATTTTCATGGAATTGAGCATCATAATAGTTTAATATAATTATATTTGAAAATAATTTACTGAATCAAACATAATTACATGAAATGTAAAATGTTTTGATACAAATACACAAACCAAACAGAATTAATGTTGAAAATAGACACTCGTTATAGGTTAAACAAATATACACGTATAATTATATGTACACAAGCATAACGAAGATTCAATGCGGGAGCACATTGCGCGCGTTCAACAGGTCGTTTAAAAAAAACGTCTCTTAGCTTGTAACGAAATATACATGATTCTTTAATATAATGTATATATATATATATAATATAAATGTATTTGATGAGACCGCGCTCGAGCAAAGTGCTACCGCCCACGAAGTCAAAAAATATGCTCCACGCGGTTCGATGTCAAAATGATAATTTTTGAGAGCATTGGCATCCATTTGATACTATGCACAATGTACATAATAAATTTAGATATATACTATATACGTTTACATATATACATATACATACTTATACCTATCTGCTGCGTGTGGATAAATTTAGACGACCGACGCCACTCCGTACGCCCGCCGGCACCGCATCGCGTTGTTTGTCTCCGAGGGTGGACATTTTTATGAAAATTTTGTTTACTTCAATTTTAGATGTTGAAACATGATATAGGTTTCATTTGATTTTTCCGACATCAACATCAATTTATGTTTTAGATTTTCCTTACAATTCCGAAAACATCGTGTGGCTTTATAAGACATTGTTTTTGTTTGTGTTTATCTCGGTGTTTATATATATGATTTGAATTCTTAATATACTTTAGATAAGAAAATTTTAGATAAAATGGTAATCATCAAATGTAATGCATTTTTACGTATTCGGAAAATACATATTACGCTTTTGTTGTTGGTGCATATATACATTTTTTTATGTTTAAAACTGCATAGAATTACATTTATGAGAAATTGTTTTCATTCTCTCGTCGAGATGTTTTAGCGACGTTTTTATGTAAAATATAATCTTACGTCTACGTCTGCTTGTCGGCGCAATGTGGAGTAACACACTGTCGCTTGCGGATATATCAGCTGTGCACAAAAAATTTCAGGCAAATGATAAATGTGAAAAGTGTGCGCTTTACCATCGTTCCGGAGCGAGCGACATGCACCCAAATACAACAATTTCTTATACACGACTACTATACTACAATTTGCATATAGATATAGATTATAAATTCACATAAAACCTTTTTAACGTAAATTTCACATAATAAATAACGTGATCACGTCATTTATGACGAATGAAAAGAACAATTGGTGACAGCGGTTATAACGTTGCTACAAAACCTAGATATGAAGATGTTATTAATATGACAACATAAAACCAGCACGTGCTACCGACACAAAAAAACGTAACATTTTGCTACATATATATTTAATGTATAGATGGGACCAATAATACAGCTAAATAGACAATAAAAAAGGAATATAATTATATGCGAGCTATAACATTTGTTATGTACATAAAAACGGTGTTTATTAGTACCTATATAAATCAAGTTGATCACCAATCTACGAAAATAAATCCCTTGCAATACGACTAGACTCACTTGCTTTGTTAGGTAATTAAAGAGGTATGTAGAAATAACAATACACACCACGATTCACACGTGCATATAATGCAACAAAACATTGCTTAATTCACATATATGTTTACATACATGTACATATATATAAAGTTACACATTGGTGAGAATCTAATTTCGGTTAGCAATTCAAACATTCACACAAAACACACAGCTCACAAACGGAGACGAAACACACAGCGAAACCGCAAAATGCTCGGAACTGTCGTTCTATATAACACAGGTGCTGGAGTCAGTAATTACGCAATGTTTTTGTGGTATGATATAGCTTTGCACTTTGATTATTTAATGTGTGGGCAATGGTGATTCTTGTAATAATAGACACAGTATGGTTTTATAATGTCCAAGTCAACCAAAAATATACACTAAAAATTTGTTTTTTTTTTTTAAATTTAAAATTATAACCATTATAATCATTATTATTTTTATTACATAAGTTCATATAGAGTGAATCATTAAAAAATCATCTTTATAGCTATTTTATAGATGACAGCTTTGAAAGATTGTTGTCTAAGTTGAAGAGATTATTGTCTGAATTTTATCTCAACCATCGCACAGATTGTGATTTTTTATAATTAAATTATAAAATATTCAAAGCATGTATTAAATATAATTATTATAATTTAATTACATTTAGTACAATAATAAAGAAAGTTTCCAAAACATATATAATATACACATTTAAGAGTTAAAATAAATCGTGCTTTAAAAAAAATAGTGTTCCTAAAATACATCTTTTTTATTACAAATAATACATTTTTGAACATAAATTAATTATTGTTACCAAGAAAATTATTTTGTAACCAAAAATAGTTTCTTGTTACCTACATATATGGGCAAAGTTTTTTTTGTATTTTTTTTTGTCGACAATATTGTTTTTTTTTTTGTTGACATAATTGTTAGCTTCTAGAAAAAGGTATATAAAAGATACGAGCTATAAAAGGAGTTTAAAAAAGTTTATGTATTGTTTTCTTAGAGTATTGTTTTTAAAAAAGATTAACATAAAGTTGACATTTAAATAACAACTAATTTTTTTGGCATTTTAATGTAATTAGTTGTTTAGTAATTCCATAATATTTTACGTTAAAGAAGTCATGGAGTTATAATATTACCTTGTATGGTAAACAAAATACGAGTTCAAGATTACAATTATTTTTTCTTGAGGTCGAAATCTCTGCAAAAATATCTTAAAATTAAAATCTATATAATTTAATTAAGTTTGTAGTACAGTACTTTTTGCGCTTTGCTCATAAATTATTACAAAAAAACTATCGCCTAATCTGGCAATATCCGGATTATAAATTATAGTGAATCCAAAATTTTATATTCAAGATTTTTGTAGGTTTTACGTACGTGTTTTAGATATTTTTTGCTATTTTTACTTGCAATGCCACTTGCAATCTTACTAAGAGAAAGAAGGCAACCAAACCAGACCTTTTAGGAGACCTAAAAGATAGTTCTTGCTCCACCTTTTAACAGCGTGAATTTGGAAGTGCTCAGAAATATCAGGTCAGCTTGACTATTATACAAAATAAAGACAGGCGCATCTTCTTCTTCCACGCGCAGGATAAACTGATGCCCACATGCTAAAATGGCTTTTGCTTGAAGCACAGGAACATATACACACCCAGAGAGGCTGCCATATCTTTAGAGGAAATGTTGCAATAGTGGATTCCTTCACCCGAAAATCACTCCTTGAAACAATCGAATAAACAAAACTAACAAATCAAACAAAATTAATGTAAGCTTCTGTATTATTTCCCGTTTTTGAGGTATAAATAAATAAAAATATAATACAGATAGGAAACAAATGGTTCGAATGGTTAAATCCTTCCAAGGGACATCTGGTGAAAACGTGCTCCAATACTTCACGAGAACCATGTCACCTTCCTTGAATATGCTGATGTGTTATGAACCCTTTGTTTCTGATATTTAATCCAAATAATCAAATGTTTTAATTTCTTTATATTTTGACATAACCTATGTTTAATAAAATTACTACTCGAATTAAAGCACAACCAAACAGCTTAAAGCACGAATCTGTGAATGTTAAAGGGTTGGTTAAAATACGCAAATTAAAACGGGTAAAAAATACGGCCGTTCGTTTGACAAAATAAAGGTTTTTTTTAAAATGATGCCAAGATTTTTTTTTTGATCGATGATAATGGGACATCTCCCAATTTAATTATTGGACAATCAAGATAGTTTAGTTTTTTTTATATATCAGAAAGTTTGTGAAAAAGACATTATCTTGAGACCATTTTTTTTAAATTTATCGATAATATTTATTTCAATAATGTCAGGACCTTTTCTTATTGAAATACTAAATTTAAAATAATAAACTGTCACCGTTGACTTATGAAGTGGAAATATAAAAATGTTTTTTATAATGAGAAAAATAAAGGACTATAAGTATTGAACCTTAAGGTACACCTCAAGATAGTTCAGCAAGGTTTATGCTTACACCCTCTTATTAATCCATTTACCATTCAAATACGATTTGATTAATTGTATATCTTATCATTAGCGCAACCAAAAGAAGTTCTAAAACCATGTTTTAGCTACTAAATAACCAAAAATGCCTTAAAGTGATTATAATATAACCTACAACTAAAAAAAAAAAAAAAAACTTAGAGAAAATTAATAATGATTATAGTATAACTACCGCAGTAAAAATAAAAATGTCCTCAGGGTATATCTTGCGTTTTTAAATTCGAATTCGTTTTAGAGCTTATTTTTGGTAGCCATACTGATCATTATTCTCACTATCAAATGTTTCATTGAAATCAAGGAAAATAAATATTAATTATACTATTAAATATATTACATACAACAGGAAGGATTACAGGTGTAAAAAGCTTTAAGAATTTCAACAAAACACTCATCAACACAACAGCATTAGGTTTACTTTAATTGATTTAATTTGCTATAATGAATGTAGTATCTCATCCTTTAATACGTTTTTAAGGTAAAAGTATTTGGAAGACGAATTCACCAAGACAAAAAGGGATTGTATCAAGTGTCGAGTAGCTGTACTTAAAACGGTATTGGATATAAATTTATTGGTGAAGCGGTATGCATTGATTCAAAGTCAAATTGAAACAAAATAATTGCTATTCTTTATTTTTTTATGGTTTTTGGTACGTTTCTATGTATTAACGAATTTTCGGCGCAAGGTGCTCAGAAATTTAATTAGTGCCGTTTATTTATACCATTTTTTTTTGTTTTATACTTACGTTCGAAATTTTAGACGAAGTTTTGCAGTTCGTTTCTCGGAATACCGAGTGTTAGAAAAATAATATATTATGAAACTATATTTTACTTGTATATTATATTTAGTAGAATTTCTAGAAGCAATATGAGGCAATGTTGTGTCTCAAAAAGTTGCTCTTGGTAATTATTATAAGAAATCCAGAAATTCATACAGAATTTATATTTAAAATTTCATAATTTAATTAATTATATTTTATACTTCAATAAAAAAAATAGTTTAAAAGTTTGGCGATTTAATTTTTTTACTATGTTTCCCATTTTGCTAATACCACACAACGCCAAGACAACTAAATCAATAATAAAAACTTTCACAATAAAAATTCGAGATAAAAAAAATGCACAAATAATTTCACAAAATGATGTGTTATTTCCTGCTCTAACTCTTAGATTAAGATTATAAATTAACATTCATTACTATGGGGAAGTATATAGAGTTTTCAAGAATAATAAAATTTTCGCGCATGCGAAAAAGCCCCCACACACACGAGTGCAAACAATTTTATTATTCTTATTTATGAATAACTGCATTGGCAAGTGGCCAGCACGCAGCAGATTTCAAAAATAGCACAGTCAAGTTAATTTTAGGCTGCGAACGAGAAAATCGTTGTAAAATAAAATTAGCCACAATCAAAGGTGTTTTCAAATAATTTGAGATTATATATGTGTCACGTGGCAATGGGATTTAAATTGTATATGCTTTTTGTGAGTATAAATTTTGTTTATATCTATTATTCTTTATTTTTCTATAATTGAATGATTAAAATTATATTTTTATACAATGTTACAATATTAGAATATATAAAGAATAAACAGCACAATATATATATATATAACTAATATAAAATTCCTATTTTATTTAAAATATAATTTGCCCTTTTTTATGTATATATTAACAAAAAACTGAAATAATTCCTTGTACTTAATATAAGTTTAATTAGGTGTATATTTGTATGAATTTGACCAGAGTACATATAAACAAACAATCGAATGGCTTGTCGCCCAACACCTTCGCATTTATGTTTTTCCGGCGCTGCACATTGACAAATTACGCGAAAATGCATTTATGCAAAATATATGTGTCAACAGATACTAGGTATTTACGAGATATGCAAAAAGGCGCATAAATCAAAAGTACACATCTGGTGCGCACTTACTTAAACTTATAAGCTACAAAAACAACATTAATCACGACGAAGATTTACGCGCACACACGTTCTCATTAACCATGCGATTTAGCATTTAAGAGGATGCTGAATGCGCGTAATGATGCACATCTGTGTTTGGCAACTATATTGGTATTTGTTGTGCGAAAATTAAAGTTTTAAAATTTAAGAATCTTGATTTTTTTTAGTGATTATTAATTATGCATTACATTTCAAATAAAAATGTACATATAGGTATACATTTTTTATATAATATTTAAAAATACATTTTTGGGCAAATTTGTTTCCGGAAGTTATATTTCAGGCCATTTATATTGGACAAAGGCTTTTCTGGCAATTGTACACATTTTTTATAATTGCGTTTAGAAAAATTGCATTGCTACAAATATAAATTACTTTTAATAATTATGACTAAACTACATATATTAGTTCAAAGCAACAAATTATTGAACAAAAAATTGCGGCAACCAGAGCCAACTGTTCCACACGTTTGTCCTTTGGTTAGTTATTTTATGCGAAAATTAAATTTGGCGTGTTTACGGTTGATTTCTAAGTGAATTATTATTACCTAACTCATTTTTTTTGGTGAAAAGTTTATTGTATATAGCTAGCCTATTGCTGTATGATTTTTTTTTATGATTTATGCGGATAATTGGTGCGTTGCACATCTTCTTTTTATTGTAAATAAAAAAGGTTTTTACTAATTAAAGAAGTTTTTCTTAAAAAAAGGTAAAAACAAACAAGTTACGTTTTTTTAGTTTCAAATTCAAAATCTGTCCTTTTTTTAGAAAAGATATTTTCTTTTTACTAAAAATCAAAATAAAGCTTTATAATTTTTGAAAAAAATGATAAATATTGGGAAAAATTAAAAAATGGATCAGGCTGGAAACTCTCTAATTTTGAGGTCGCAAGACAATATCGCCACAGACTGCAAGGATTTCGGTTTTATTTTAAAATTCACATCCTTTATTTACACTGATACGACTCTAGCATGTATAGTATATTCACTAGATATAAATTTAGAGCAAAATCCCTATTCTAAATTCTGCAAATATTGAGATTAATGCCCATTAGAATTGCACTTTCAAATCTATAATTTAAATAAAAAAAACATTCCGCCGACTTCGACTCCACAGCTCTACAATTCTAGAGTAGTTTAAACTATCAGTTTTTAAATTATATTTTAAATTTCAACGAGTAGCAAACATTTACAGAAGGCTTCCAAACTGTTTTCTACATATAAACTACTGAAACAATGTACAGATATGTACAACTTCCCAGAAATTGCTTAATTTGAAAACAAGTTTGTGTAAGTACACACAAGGCTTGGATATGCATGTTCAAATATATATACATAGCTAAAATATATACTTATTGTATACATATAAAATTGTATATCAAACAAAACCGTGCAGGAAGTTGTGTATCCACTTCCGCTGGCGAGTGTACTTTGATTTGAGAGTTTTATACATACTTATGGCTATTGCATATTTCTGTTAAACCTACGTTATATAATAATGTGCATATTATAACCATTTAAATATTTAATATTTTTATTTAGAAATTGCATTTTAAAACAACGATTAAAATTTGTTTTGGGAAAAAAGTAAGAATATTGTACTTTAAGGAATATTTTGGTGTACAAATTATCTAAGATTAACACCCTTGCATCGTAGTTACACAAGCTGCATGGATATAATTTAATTACTTCGTGCTAATGAACAATATGAAACCTACAAGTTTACAGGTTTGGTATGGATAATTTTCCGGCGTTTTCACATAATATAATCCAGGACACACACAAGGAGTATCCAATGTCTCATTAATTAACAAGCACAAACTTGTTGACGCTACGTGCACTAATAGCCAAACACGAAAGCTATTGTTTTTATATTGCGTGCTGTGCCATGTCAACATGTCAACCGGTATGTTCTTTATGCTCATAAACAAATACAATATGAACAATATTAATGGTTCTGGCTGCAGGTGAAATTTAATGAGGCTATTACGTTTGGTTTTTGGACACCTGTAACAATGATAAAATTGCTATTAATTTGAAAAATTAATTAAATCATAGTAATAACCCAACAGTTATAGTGTTAGTTCAAGCGGTATTATTTATAATTATCAGCTATAGAACGTACGCAAATCTCGTTCCAAATGTTCCACAGAAAAGCTTTTGGGGCGAGTAAGTACACTTTCGTGTACGCGCCAGCACCGAAAATCAATCTCTTTTTCTTTTTGCGCGGACTTAGAAAACTCTCGTGGGTCTCTTTTCACGGCGCATAAATACATTAATTTTGGTTTGAGATTCACCGCCGTCTGGGATGGGCAAATGATGATTGAAAATTTACGCATATTTTTAGAGTGTTTTAATGATGTGAGTACAATGTATTAGTATTGTTAGGATAAGGTGTTTAATTCATTAAAAATATCGAAAGTATAAATATAATATAAATATTTTAAATTGTTAAATGGAAGGTAGAATTATTCATAACATTTATAATATACAAATGTGTTCCTGTTTTTAACATTTATTTGGCGAACGAGTCACTTTGGGGACTTTTGGTACTTTACAAAAAAAAAACATCCTATAGTTTTTTTTCTTGAAAAAACGTTAAAATAAAATAAGTTTAATTAAGATCGGTTGGCAAACCAACCCGGGAGACGGTACGGAATACATAAAAATAC